>RJWK010057214.1:0-14210 GCA_004363435.1 Platanista minor
AATTAGAACACTTCACAACACCATACACAAAGATAAACTCAAAATGGATTAAAGACCTAAATGTAAGGCCAGACACTATAAAAGTCTTAGAGGAAAACATAAGAAGAACACTCTTTGACATAAACCCCAGCAAGATCCTTTTTGACCCACCTCCTAGAGAAATGGAAATAAAAACAAAAATAAACAAATGGGACCTAATGAAACATAAAATCTTTTGCACAGCAAAGGAAACCATAAACAAGACAAAAAGACAACCCTCAGAATGAGATAAAATCATTGCAAATGAAGCAATGGACAAAGGATTAATTTCCAAAATATATAAGCAGCTCATGCAGCTCAATATCAAAAAAACAAATAACCCAATCCAAAAATGGGCAGAAGACCTAAATAGGCATTTCTATTCTACAAAGAAGATATACAGAATGTCAACAGACACATGAAAGAATGCTCAACATCATTAATCATTAGAGAAATGCAAATCAAAACTACAATGAGATATCATCTCACACTGGTAGAATGGCCATCATCAAAAACTCTACAAACATTAAGTACTGGAGAGTGTGTGCAGAAAAGGGAACCCTCTTGCACTGTTGGTGGGAATGTAAACTGATACAACCACTATGGAGAACAATATGGAGGTTCCTTAAAAAACTAAAACTAGAACTACCATATGACCCAGCAATCCCACTATTGAGCATATACCCTTAGAAAACCATAATTCAACAAGAGACATGTACCGCCAAGTTTATTGCAGCACTATTTACAGTAGCCAGGATATGGAGGCAACCTAAGTGTCCATCAGCAGATGAACGGATAAAGAATATGTGGCACGTATATACAATGGAATATTAGTCAGCCATAAAAAGAAATGAAATCGAGTTATTTGTAGTGAGGTGGATGGACCTAGAATCTGTCATACTGAGTGAAGTAAGTCAGAAAGAGAAAAAAAATACTGTATGCTAACACATGTATATGGAATCTAAAAAGAAAAAGTGGTTCTGATGAACCTAGGGGCAGGACAGGAATAAAGACGCAGATGTAGAGAATGGACTTGAGGATGTGGGGAGGGGGAAGCTTACGCTGGGATGAAGTGAGGGAATAGCATTGACATATATACACTACCAAATGTAAAATAGATAGCTAGTGGGAAGCAGGTGCATAGCACAGGGAGATCAGCTTGGTGCTTTGTGACCACCTAGGTGGGTGGGATAGGGAGGCTGGGAGGGAGGCACAAGAAGGAGGGGATATGGGGATATATGTATATGTATAGCTGATTCCCTTTGTTATACAGCAGAAACTCACACGACATTGTAAAACAATTTTACTCCAATAAAGATGTTAAAAAAAATGTAAACCCATTTAATAACAGTGGTGCTTTTATTGTTTGCTGAAATAGTAAATAATAATCAGCAATATCCTTCACTCACTATACACCAGGAACTTTTCTAAGTAATACATTACATGTATCATCTTGTTTAATCCTCATAGTCATCAAGAAATAAGAATTGTTATTTTTCTCCATTTTATACATCAGAAAACTGAGACTTAAGAAGAATCTACCTGCCCAAAATTACATATGTATAACTGGATTTCAAATTATCAGGTTCAAGAGCCTAGAACGTAAACCAGCCTGTTATGAATTCAGTCAAATCCCTAAGTCCCTACTGTTGCTATTCCTTCATTTTTGCTTAGTTTAGAATGTTTCCTACACAAAAATGAATTAAGATCCCATGGAATCTTAATGCATTCCTGTACCTTTACTTTATGTCATGATTCATGAATGTGACAAACATTACACTGACATTTCATCTTCCAAGTGAAGAATGCCAAAAAGGAAAAGTATACTCCACATGTGGTATTGCAACAGGTGGAGTGGGCTTTGCAAAGGCTCTTAGACCTTAGCATTTGCATCTTGCTGTTAACCTCGAAGATAAACACCATATTCACAAATGCCAAGTGCTGTTGGATTGTTGGGATATATATGATGGAGAACAGGATTCTTGTTATTAGATTATAGGGAAGTTGTTTAATTATAACTATAATATATATTCCCTTGCTGTGAAAAATATTCATTTATATTCAGTAATATTTCTCTACCACTTTAAGTAGGGATCTAATAGAGCTAATGGTTTGGATTTAAATTAATGAAGCATACATGATGTGACTAGGATTTTATATACTTAGTTATTGAAATATTTGTCAATATTTGCTTGAGGTTTTTGCACACACTGCATCAGCCTTTGTGGCAATGAAGGGTGCCTAGACACATTTAGCAGAGGAATAATGAAGAAAGAAGGGCACTTAATTTATTTGGGATTTTTAACAAATAAATAGCATTCCAATTTGGTGTTGCTGGCTTTAAAATAGGAACAGTTTTAGCGATTACTTAAATGCCTCTATTCTCCCAGCACATGCTGAATAGAGATAAAAGAACATTTGATATTTATGAAATGCTGTTTTTCAATACATATTAAGATTTGTTCATTAACCATAAGAATAATTATGCATGTTAACTAATGAGATGTCTTTTGTGCTGTTGGCATCTTTTTCAGTGGCAAAATGAGATCTTGCAGAAAGTTTTGCGGATAGGGGTGGGAGGAGAGTTAGAGACAAAACCACAGTGGAGCAAACAGAAAGATATCATATTTAGGGTATTAAGGAATTCTCAGAAATTCACAACCAGTTTCCCACATCCCAGGAGAATGTACATTTCCAGGTTTCAATGCCAGTCTCATTCCCATAACTCAGTCCAATTTACCGTTACCTTGAGAGGGAACCCTAAAATTATAGACTATAAAGCTGAGAAAGTTTAGGTTGTCTAAATCATTTCCTCCCTTTCCAACGAAGATACTGAAGCCCAGAGAGGGGAAGTGGCTTGTCCAAAGTCACATAGCAAACTTGTGGTATTTCTAGAACTGGCACTTAAGTTCCCTTGCCCTTATTACACTAACTCTCCAGTATACCCAGGATTAGCATTCTGCTTATACAATTTGTAGAGTCATGCTGATCTGCATCTATACTAACTGGAGTTTTCATGCCATGCATACTGTTAAATATCTTGAATTTCACAATGACCACACCACATCTTAAAGAAAAGTTTCCAATATGTCTTTGGAATTAAAAATAAATCAATTCAACCTGGGTTTTAAGGTTCATGAAACATTGCCCTTGACGATTTTAGGAACCTGTACAATAGTCTTTAAATGACCACATGTGCACTTCCCTAAATCAAAATGACTAGTCACAATTTCCATCACCTTCAGAACAGCTCCACACCTGTTCTTGTGAGTGTGCCAAGTAGTCTCAGTCTTAATGAACACATAGCTATCTAAATACCCAGCTGACTATCAAATGGGAGGTAGAGTTTTAGGCATCTATGACACTTAGGTATTCTACATCTATTCTTCTATGTAATCCCAAAATTACTGTAATTGTTGTCTTTTTATACAAACATGAACCCTGAGGCTGGAGAGGGTAGAGGGGTAATCCTACCATGATAGGTCATCAGTGTGGCCCACCAGAAAGAAATCGGGTTGGGATCAGGAGATGGCATCCAGAGGAGGAGGACACAGTGCTCTCCCCTTACTTGTAAATTTGAGGGGGTTGAATTCAATCAATGACTTTCAAATGTCCGACTGAAATGTGTACAACAAAAATGATTCTTAATTGAAGTAACGATGGATGTGCCATCCTGGTCTCCTACCCACCCTCAAATTGGAGTACCTCTCAGGATTCTATGTGTTAGAAATCCCTGAAGTGGATGGAGTCTTTACAAGGTCCCTAAGTCACTAACAATATATGATTCTGACACAGGCTATTACCATGCACGGTGGCTCAGGAAAGGAATAGAATAATTGGTTTAAGCCAATAGTTCTTAAAGGGTGGTCCCAGGACCAGCAGTGTAAGCATCTCCTGGGAACTTGTTAGCCACGCAGATTTTCAGCCCCACCCCAGACCTCTTGAGTCAGGAATTCTGGAGATGGAGCCCAGACATCTGTATTTTTCCCAGCCCTCTGAATGATTCTGATGCACGCTAAACTTTGAAAACCATTGGATTAAATAAGAGTAAGAATATTTACTAAAAGTGGGAGGAAAAATGAAGGGTACTTCTCTCACTCCCAAGAAGTTTGTGTATAGGCGGTCTGGGCCTTATACGGTACTCAAAAATAGTGTAAAACTCACAGGTCCTTCCCATTACTCTGCTGTGCTGTCTTGGCAGGTAATACTTTGTGATCATGCTTGACACTCCAGATATCAAGATGGCTGCTGCACCCCCAGGTCTTGCTCTCTCTGTGGAAGAAAGAAAGAGGAGAAAAGGCAAAAAGTGAAGGCTTAAATTTATCTTAAAAGACATGCCTTCAATATTTGAGAAGGGACACCGTCCTCTGGGACTTCCTCCTACACCTCATTGGCTGTGATTGTGTCACGTGGTCATCCTGAGAACTCGGACAAGTGGTGGGAGGTGAGGTGGAGAGCCAGCACAAGAGGAACAGAGGCAAGGGCACGTGCTCTCCAGAAAGCCTAAAAGGGCTTCATGTAGCACATATGAAAAGAACTCCTTCTACTCAAAGAACCAAAAAAATAGTATAAAGAAAAATGTGTAGAAATCAAAAAGCAACCATGTGAAGCCCTGGTGCCAGGGGCTGGCAAAAGACAAGGAGGGGGCTCTCTTGGGGAAAAGGCCTCAAAGTTATTACTCCCCAGGAGGTGCTAAGATGAAAGTCATCTGGAGTCTACTCCAATTGGGTGGGAATTTCCTGAGGTTGTAAGTGTCCACTGTTTGGGGTATAACTGTGAGGTGGAGTGTTGTTAAACAACTTTGAAACATTAATTCTAGCTTCATCCCTCCACCTGGAATGTGGCTCCCTGATTTTGCCCTGTAGGTTCACCTCTCCCACATTCTCTGCACTCTGAAATATGCATTCTACTTAGCATAATAAGCAAATTTCCCCTAAGCTTTATCTTGGCCTTTCCCTCATTTTACTAGAATAGATTTGCTAATACTCTCTGCCTTCTTTAAGTGGTTTAAAGAGCTGAATTTGCATACTTGTTCGATGAACAAAACATAATGTCTTGCTTTGAAAACTTCTGGGATAATTCCTCCTCAAAAACAATATTTACACAGGACTTCTGAACTAGGAGAAATCATCAGAAATACAAGTGAAGAAAGTGGATTTCCAACAATACCTCACAGCATTCATCTGTTGCCTATTTTGGGAAACAGCTCATAGCCAATAATTCTGGTGACTCTGTGTGCAACTGACTCTTATTTCACTATTCAGATCTTGTGAATCAGAGCAAATTCAGTTAATGTTGATAAACTGACCCATCCCTGCCAAATAAGATGAATGACTAAGATATTTTTATTCTATGTGTGTATTTTATTTTCCTTTTATATCATACAAGGTGAGCAACAAACCAGCACAAATATCCATAGACCAAATAAAATGGGAAATAACACCGTACCAATCACCATCACCATTACTAAGAACCACTAGGTATCAGTTTCTCTAACCATGAGTCAGAAGATAAGCTTCAGTACAAACTCATCAGAAGAAATCTTTGGAAAATCTGTGGAGGGGCAAAAATCTAGAAAAGCTTTTCTCTCCTCTCACTCCCTCAGCACATCCCTAAAGAAAGGAGGGTATTGGGTTCCACGGTTATGGAGTCCAATCCCATACTGCTCACCACATGATAGGCCAATAAACTGAGAGAGCTGTTGGGTCAAGGAATAGTGACTTTATTCTGAAAGACAGCAGACTTAGAAGATGGTGAGCTAGTGTCCTAAAGAACCATCCTCCCCCAGTTAGAATTCAGACTTCCTTTATACTAAAAGAGGAGGAGGTGTGGTTGGCTGCTGCAAACTTCTTGGTGCCAAAATCCTTTGTTCTTGCAGGTGTCCACGTAGATCTGGTCACAAAGTTCTGATAAAAGTCCAACAAAATGAATGTTATTTTCTGTTCTACAACTTTTTATCTCTATATAAATAGAAAAGTGTTATACCGTTAAAGGTCAGAGCCTTGGGAATGGGCTATCCTGTGTAGGCAACATTCTTAACTTGTAGCAAAAGCAATAGAATATAAAGGTTAAAGTAAAAGAAACAGATCCAATATGGAGTCAGATTTGTTCTTCCCTATCACCCCACTGCCCACTCAGCCTCTCTCTGTGTACACAGCACCTGGCCCACCCCCACATCCCCTCCAAGAGTCTTCTGAGATCATGCATGATCTTCAGATCAGGGGGGTCACTGACAATCTTGGTGCTGGGTCCCAGAGACACATCTCATTTCAGGAATGCTGAGAAGCGCCAGCATACTACAATTCTACCACAGAAATCCAATCTGTCACAAGAGATGTCAGTGCTGTGTCCCCCATTTTTTTTTTTTTTTGGACAATAGTAACACCAGTGGGAAGAGAGCTCAGGGAGTCTCTGACTCCAAGGTGAGGTGGAGGCGAGATGATGTGGACATGAGGCGAGATGACCCTGAGGTCAGCCGAGGCAGTCCGAGAGCCGGGGTTGAAGGAACACAGATGGATGGCCTCCAGACTCCAAACAAAATGCCACACGGTCCAGGATGTGAACAGAGACAAGTTCAGAAAGTAATGCCCTGGAAGGGGATCATGGGACTAGTGTTTAATTTATTAATTCATTTTTATAATCCAGGCACTGAGGTCTGGGAACAGAGCATAGCAGATGGGCGGGGAAGTCACCCAAAGATGCTAAGTGTGGGGTGGGTGGGGCTTGGGGTGGGGCTGGTAGAGTGTAGAGAGACAGAAGACAAGGCTGGCTGGTAAAGGGCTTTGTGGGTAAGTAAGGAGCAAAAGCACGCGCGCGCGTGTGTGCGTGTGTGTGTGTGTGTGTGTGTCTGTAAAACAGGAATGACAATCAAATGGCCACATCTGTCAGTGCGGAAGATGGAAGGACAAAAGAGAAATGAGCAGTTAAAGACCAGAAGGAAGACAATTCCAATAGTCCCCCAAAGACCTAGGATGTGAAGAGTAGCAGGCACAGTGTGGATTAAGAGGGGCTACGAGCTTCAGCAGAAATCCCACAGGGTCCCTCATTAACATCGCTTTTGGTCAGCCCAGTGGTGGTAATCAGACTAAAATGCACACAATAACCCATAGTGTGGCCCCGTGTTGGCAGAGGCACATAGAGAGTGCACAGAAGTCCAAAGAGAGGCACTTCGCTTGCCTAGAAGGCCAAAGAAAATTGTTGCTCATGTTTTGTCCTCTTTGTACACTAGAAACTTTATAATATTGCCCTGCCTATTTCTTCTTTCTTTGTAACACTTTTTTGGTTATGGATATATGCATGTGTGTATGTTTGTATGCATTGAGCTTACTTATGTATTTTCTGTTTATCTTCTTTGAAATCTCCACTTTCCAAAAGCGATGTATTTATTGAATGAGGGTGCCAAAAAGTTTTGCCATTTCTATATGCATTCTGACACATCTGTATCTTATTCTGGCTGCAAATCCTCAAGAAAATAACTCAGGTTGATATTAGCAATAAAATACCAGGAACTGAATTTTTAGGAATGGACTACTTTTTAATTTTGTATAATCACTACGTGTCCCTACTCTGACTATTCCTAGGGGTTGGCTGGAAACTTTCTTCTCTCACCTGAACACAGATACATGAGATTCTGCAACACATCAAGGGCTAATTGTATAATGAAACCTAGTCTCCAAACCCTCCCATTAGTTTCCCGATGCTTAATGGAAACGGCATTACCTAACAACAGTCACCAATAAACCACAGGAAGAATAATAGAGATTGTGTCCCACATCTTTCCATTGAGGCAAAATTGACAGCAAATTGTATTTGACCTTTCTTTTCACGTGGAAAATCTATTGTTTACGGGCAAAAGGTATAACTGCACACCTGAGTGAACGGACACCTTGACCCCTGGTTAAAAGTAATCTTTAAGAGAATGAGCTAAAAGTTAAGGACCCTAATATCTGCTACCCAAACACTACAAACCAAGCATACTTGTGTATTCAGGTGGGAGCGTGGGTATTGGGAAATACTACTTTTGAATTTCTTGTGTCTGCCCTCTGTGTATTTGAGGTCCAGATGCTTAGTTTCCCTGCAAAATAGATCTTGGATATGCACCACTCTCACAGACTGGAGACACCAGAATTCTCTGTGCATCATACACAGATGCAAACTTGTCAATTCCCTGCTGATTATACCACCACTGTTACTGGTAACCAATGGGGAAAAACTCAGCTCAATCATAGCTAAATTTTTTCAGCTCTGGGCTGAAAGTAAGGGCCCGTGTAACGCAGGCATTTAGTAAAACTAAGTTGCCATGCGTCCACTAAACAGTGGTTTTACGGAAATCTAGAGGTAGAAATTTAAAAGTGCTCTTTCTGATGATAGCTCTACTAAGGCAACTTTTTTCCACTTTGGAAGAAAAACACCCAAAATGAATGTTATAGGTATAATTTTTCTAATGAGTGTGATGCATTCATTGAGAAAAAATTGTGGCCGCCATTCTAAATAAAAATAATGGAATAAATGAATTTTATACATCCAATGTACCTCTTTTCTCAAAAGGGAGAAATTGTAAGTATATATTGTTCAAAGGCATAAATCTGTTTTTAAAGATAATCATACCAGTAAAGAAAGTGTTCTTATATTTTGACAATATTCAATAAATGTATGTAGTAACAGCTACTCGAGAGCCTTATTCCATGGAAATCATACACTTCAGTGACTTTATTTCTAAGAAAATATAATTCTTCCCTGTCTTGCTAGAAGTAAAACATAAGCTTTCAGATAGAGGATGAAATATTTCTCTTTTGTAGTAAATGATGATAAATGCACAGCTTTTTTTTTTAAAGTCTGCTAATTGTTCAAAACACCATTAACTTCTTAAATAAAATAGTTTAAATAGACGTCTATATATTTTGGTGAGCAAACATTTCTATTTTTAGGGGGGCATAATTAACACATACACGCATGTATAGACATATACAGACACATGTACACAAGCATGTGGTGCTCTTAACACCTTGGAGGTTTTATTAAATTTTTTAAATAAAAAGGTTAATCTGATGTTCTTAAACTTATAGCATTCTAACCTTCAAAAGCATGTGTTTTTCATGAGTTTCCACTACCCCGAAGAGTTTTGACCTGAGGTTACAATGCAGGCTCAGACTATTTCAAAGGGGGTAAAAATGGATGATAAGCAAATACTTCATTCTGGAGTCTCGGGATGTGTAAGACTCTTTAAATCCCCGAGAAGATTTTTCAGCATTTCCAGAGAATGGTGGAGGAGTTCAAACTCAGAGGGTACAGTCAATCAGAGTCCTGCTGTCACATAACAAAGAGCTCAGCCTGGGGCCTCTTGCATCATCATTTTGCTGCCACATTGGCTGGCTGAGGTCATTAGAATTCTGGGGATTTCACTCAAGGTGATGCCTCATCGAAGGTAAGATTTTTTTTTTTTTTTTTTTAAGATTTTAAGTCTTAACTGAAAATGCTCACCTCTCACAAAAGTCCATGCCCTTTCCATCCTGGATGTCACGGAAGCGAGAGAAAGACAAGGGTGAAAGGAAATATACTTCTTAAAACCACCTTCTTAGAACATTAAAGAAACAGTGTACCTCCACCTCAGGGCAAAATTTAATTTTTTATAGTCATGGGAATTGTGGTTTCAGAGAAAGATGGAGAAAAAAGTCAAGAAGTGCAAGTACTTTGCATCATCACTGCAGCTTAAACACAGGTAAGTTGTGGACAACGGAAGTAAAGAAGAGGGTCCCCACTGGATAGCGGTTCACTATTTCTACTGCCCAAATTGCTCAGCACCACAGCACTGACACCAGGCCACTGTGGCCAGTCTTCACTGGGACAGGCCTGTTTTACATCAGGATTACATTGAAAGGAGGACTCAGCCGCCATCGGTATTGACTAAATGAGGGTCATTTATCATACACACCCATTTGCACAGCACACTTAAACTGTTTTCCATGCCCTTCAACTTTTCCTTCTCCTGAAGGCCAGCTACCTGCCCTATTAAATTTTTAACCCTTGGATCCCTGGCATTTTCTGGATTGACAACCGAATGAACACAGGCAGCATCTACCTCCTGACCCCCCCCCCAACCCCTCACCCACTCTTCAACCCCACCCCACCTTCCAGGAGATCCAGGGAGAAAACTAATTATGTTTCCCTAAGTAGGCAGAGTACTTCTATTTTGCAGAAGCTGGGACCCTATGTTGACCTAACACTGAGTGTTTCAAGTAAACTGCCAGAAGCCCCATCAAATTGCTGAGAGTCATTTAGAGTATGAAATGCATTAAATTATTCAAAGGGCTGAATAAGCATAAACAGGCAGTACCATGGGAGAGATATGCACACCAAGCGATGCCAGTCTGACATTTAATACATCATATTAGCACTCCTGTTAGTGCAAATCGCCCCCCTCCCAACACACAGCTCTGCACATTCACTACCAGATGCAGAGATAGCATCCTCCTCCATCAAGATTTCTGCTAACTATTTCGACTTTCAGTAATTTGTCCCACCTTCACAGCGGCCTGTATCTATCTATCCTGTAAGATGTTCTGCTTATAACTTGATCCCAAGTAAGTCAAGAAATGTTCATGTTGAATAATAAAGGACTTGGTTATCTCTCTCCTTTCAA
The DNA here is from genome assembly GCA_004363435.1 of Platanista minor. Taxonomy (NCBI): domain Eukaryota; kingdom Metazoa; phylum Chordata; class Mammalia; order Artiodactyla; family Platanistidae; genus Platanista; species Platanista minor. The sequence continues at coordinate 10,658 of RJWK010057214.1, forward strand.
AGCCAGTATGTTGTCTAGCACCAAACTCGAAGGGAATTGTTGAAAGTGAAAAGACTACATTTCTGAGGTTCCCTCGCCTACAGAGGTGGCCATGTGACTAGGTCTGGCTGAAGGAATGTGATCAGAAGAGAGGTTTCATTGCAAGGCATCTACTTCTAAGAAGCGAGCGGATATTAGAACCTCTTGAGGCCCTATTTCCCCTGCTGCCAAGGGCATAAGTAGAGCCACGTGGAAGGAGCCTAGTTTCCTAAATCAGCTGGTGGTGAAAAGCTGCCTCCTAACTGGGAATACAGGAATAAGAAATAATCTTTATTTTGTTAAGCCACTGAAATTTGAAGTTTGGTTTTTTGGGGGTTTTTTAGTGGAAGTATAGTTTTGTTCTGTTTTGTTTTGTTTTGTTTCATTCAATTGAAGTATAGTTGATTTACAGTGTTCCAGGTATACAGTAAAGTGATTCCCCTATACATATACATATATATGTGTATATATATATATTCTTTTTTCAGATTCTTTTTCATTCTAGGTTATTACAAGATATTGAATATAGCTCCCTGTTTTATATAGTAGGGCCTTGTTTTTTATCTATTTTATGTATAGTAGTGTGTATCTGTTAACCCCAAATTCCCAACTTACCCACCCCCTCCCCAAGGTTTTTTTTTTGTTTTTTGTTTTTTGCAGTATGCGGGCCTCTCACTGTTGTGGCCTCTCCCGTTGTAGAGCACAGGCTCCAGGCGCTCAGGCTCAGCGGCCATGGCTCACGGGCCCATCCGGCTCAGCGGCATGTGGGATCCTCCCGCACCGGGGCACGAACCTGTGTCCCCTGCGTCGGCAGGCGGACTCTCAACCACTGTGCCACCAGGGAAGCCCAAGATTTGTTTTTTTAAAGCTGTAATAGCTACCTTAACTAGAACTTTAGGTCAGTTATTGATTGATTGATTGATTGACTGATTGATTGATTGATTGTACCAGCTGATAACAGCCCTCTCCTTTGTCCCATTCTGCCTCTCTGAATGCTTCTATCTTCACCCTGGTGACCTGCCCCAAAAGCAACACTGGTCAAGGTGATATCTAAAACTAAGTAAATATTTTGACAGTGGCAGACCCTTCTCTCTAAAGAGCAGTATCTTGTGAAATGTATAATGTTATCCTTCTTCACCTGTTGAAGACAAGAAGATCCAAGAAGTGCAGCAACGCATCCAAGTTTTCACAGCTAGTAAGAAGACATATAGGACCTGGTTGGCCAATAAGCATGTGAAAACCTCATTGACAATTAGGGAAATGAAAACTAAAATCCCAAGATATACTTTTGTACCCACCAAACTAGCAAAAATTAAAAATCAAGCAATCCAAGTGTTCATAAGGATGTGGAATGGCAGTGTACAAACTGGACCAACAAATTAACAACAACTGGGCACCAGAATAAAAAGTGGAACATGTAGATACACTATGATCCAGCATTTCTATTAGTGGACAGACTATCCAGAGAAATTCTTGCACATTTGCATCATAAAACATGAACCAGAGATGTTTACAGCAGCACTGTTTGTCATAGCAAAACAGTGGAAGCAACACAAATGCACATCAACTGTAGAAATGGATGAATAAAATAGGGCACGTTCATACAACAGAAAGTAAACAGCAGCAAAAATAAATGAACTTCACTTCTATGCATCGGCATGAATGTGTCTCTGAAACAGAAAGAAGTTGAGTGAAATAAGGAAGTCACAGGGGAAGGCACACAATATTATTCCATTCATATAACATTTTAAAGCAGGCAAAATAAACAATTTTAATGTTTAGAAATGCAGTCACAGATGGTAAAACTCTTTAAAATAAAGCAAGAAAAAATAAAGATAATTATGCCCCACTCACATCTCTGTTTAGACTAGTGATTGTCAGAACACTAACCTTTGATGATTAATCAGCCTCACCTGCTTTGTTCAGCTCTTTCCCAAACATCTCCTCTGGTCTCTCCACCACACCTCACTCTAGAAGCAGCAACTTCTTCGTTATCTTCTTTAACTATTCCTTCAATTGCTGGACCTGGGGTCTCTGGCCTTCTTGAGCCCCACTGCCATTTTCACACCATTACGCCTCCAAACACCAACTTGTAATAACCTACTTTCAAATCTGTGTCATCTGGCTTCACTGTTCCTGAATCCTCTTTGTTGCTACCATCCACCAACCTCCCAGTGACTCCCCAGTTCACTGAAGGCATCAGCTCCTGGCTCACACTTTCTCTCCGCCAAATCATCCATCATTTCTGATGCCTGTAACATGCACATAGGTGAGTCATACAACCTGGAGGCTTCTCAACACCCCTAAAGACAATTTCCTTTCCTTCCAATTTAATCTTTCACTCCTATGCCATACCTTATGATCAACAGAAATGGCCCCACCTCAAAATTAAAGAATGCATGCACATCATTCTCCAAACATATCCTCAAGTTCATCTGCTCAAACACTCTCATAAAATCAGTTTTTAAACCACAATGAGCTGTCTTAACTATTGATCTCATCACTCTCTCACTATGTATCAACACCCTCTGTTTTAAACTTTCAAAAAAATTTTCCTATGGAGATTTATTTTAATGAGGTGTAATCAACATACAATAAACCACATATATTTGAAGTGTATAATGTGATAAATTACAAATAAAATTGCAATGAACAATCATGTATAAGTCCTAGAACAGGAATGGCTGGATCACAAAGTAGACATACACTTAACTTTTGAAGAAGCTGGCAAACTTTTTTCCAGTGAAGTGGTACCATGTTACATTCCCACCACCAATGAACAGGAGTTCCAGTTTCTCCATATCTTCCCCAAGATTTGGAATGGCCGTTTGTTGTTGTTGTTGTTTAGCCATTCTACTAGGTGTAGCGTACGCTCCCCTTTACCCTTGTCTTTGTATCCAGCTGAAAGCCCATAGCTCTTTATTACCTCACTCCTTTTCAATGACCCTCAAATCCCTCTCTCTTTTCTCCCTCCATTGCACTCATACAGAAAGAGCTACAATATTTGTTGTGCACCTATTCACTTTGTTTGTGCCTGTACCACTGCAGCCAAGTGTATTTGCAGAAAAATCACTCTGAAAGGAAATTAGATGCCATTATAAGTTGATGAACTCTGACCTTAAAAAGTGGTGATAAAAGCTGACTGGGATCTCTTTCATGGTTCTCTATTCTGTGGACTTTTCCACTTCTCACAATTATATCACATCTCTGTCTCACTGAGAGACCCACTGCTTTTCCACCCCAGCCCACCTTATTTTCAGCTGATGATCTTGAATCATGTCATTGTGTGAACAAAAGTCATCAATGGATAGTCTCACATCTCTCCAGCACAAATCCATGTGGGTCTGTGTCCACCTTCCCTTTCTTCCTCCTGAACTCTGAAAGCTCTCTGATCACATGGTCTCATCAAGAACATATCCTGCAGTTATGCCTTCCCTCTCTCCCACATCCCAATCCCTCCCTCTTTAGTGAAACTTTCCCATTAGCTCAGAAACATATTCTAGTATCTCCCATTACTTAAAAATTGCTCCTTGAA
>RJWK010057215.1:0-14210 GCA_004363435.1 Platanista minor
TGCCGTACGCGGGCCTCTCACTGCTGTTGCCTCTCCCGTTGCGGCGCACAGGCTCCAGTTGCGCAGGCTCAGCGGCCATGCTCGTGGGCCCAGCTGCTCTGCGGCATGTGGGATCTTCCTGGACCGGGGCCGAACCCGTGTCCCCTGCATCGGCAGGCAGACTCTCAACCACTGCGCCACCAGGGAAGCCCCCAAAATATTTTTAAATTGCTTTTCCTGCTTCCTTGTCTTTCTCAATCTGCTTTTTACTCAGCAGCCAGAGCAACTTCTGAATGAACTACTCTTCAAACAGATATTTTTGTTAACTGTACTTTGGCCATATCAACTATATAGTTAAACAATCAAGTTCAGTTACAACGTCATCCCACAAACATTTACTAAGTCTTTTTATGGTTTGCTTTAAAACTAAATTCCAGAAAGGTACACATCAAACTCTTAATGGGGTTCTCTCATACAATTGCATTGTTCTGAAAAAACCCTCTGTCTGATCTGATATTTTTATCATGAAGGTAAGATTTAAAAGAAAGTTTAAATAAGATTTTAAATTCAAAGTATCATTAGGCTCTTTTCTGATTTCAATTGATCCGATAGAAGCAAAGCCCAATTCAAATATATTACTCTACCTCAAAAGAATATTCTTGAACTTCCACTTCTGGTCCAATGGAGTAACTGGTATCAGACAAACCCTCCCTTCCCATCCTCAAAAACTATAAAATAAAACAAAATATACAAAGCAACTGTTTGTCAGACATTGGGCAACAGATACCATAAGCCTGTGATCTGAGAAGGGAAACAAGGTTAACCGCCCCCCTTCCGCCCCCCACCAATTTGCTCAAGTTTTCTGCCTGGAGGCACTTTCCCAATGTGGTACAAGGAGGTGAAACTCAAGAAGCAACAGATTCACAGGGCTGAGGAGGTAGAAGTCAAAATTTGAGGCTAAAATTTACAGTGCAGGATAAAAGAAAATAGTGGGACTCCAGAAGTCTGCATGGGGTTTTCCTTAAGAGGTTGGCTGAGAACGTTAACTACATTTAATCTATACATAAGCTGGGTAGCACTCTGAGGCCTAACAGAAAACAGCCACTGCAAGGCTGAGAGCTGTGTGAAGTGGTAGCAGACAAGGCTCTGTTGCAGTCACAGTGGAGAAGCCATGCTGAGCACTCTGTGCATTCAACTAAGACTCCAGAAAGGCCAGGCCTTAAGAATAAGGACCAAGACTAAAGTAAAGAACATACCCTAGGCTAAGGACAAAATCTAAAAAGTCCCACCCTATCAAAGCATGAAAAATAAGATCAAGAGGATCCAACGGTAATTCAGTTGCCTTCCAGAACAAAATTTGATACTCTTTAGAGGAAGACAACATAATCCAGAGACAACATAATCCAGACCTCCTACAACATATCCTCTAAAATTTCCAGCATGCAGTAAAAAATTATTATACATGCAGAGAGGCAGAAAAATATAGTCATAATCTAGGAAAGAAAAAAAAAATGTAAGTAGTCAATAGAAATAGATTTTGAAAGACCCAGATATGGGAATTTACCAAGGGCTTTAAAACATCTTTTTTGTTGGGGGGAGTGGGGGCACTGTGAGGCTTGTGGGATTTTAGTTCCCTGACCAGGGATCAAACCCAGGCCCTCAGTGGTGAGAGCTCAGAGTCCTAATCACTGGACTGCCAGGGAATCCCCCCTAAAACATCTTGTATAAATATATACAGCAACTTAAAGGAAAATAGGAACATAATCCATGAATAGATGGGAAATCTCAGCAGGGAAATGGAAAGTATAAAAATAACAAAACTGAAATTCTAAAACAGGGAAGTACAAAGTTCAATGAATGAGTTTAATAGCAGACTGGACTATGAGGGTAGGAAGAAGGGCTGATGAAGTTGAAAACAGGTTAATAGAAATTACCATGATTGAAAAAAAAAGGGAGAAAAATTTGAACCATGAACAGAACCTCAGTTGCTTGTGGGACAATATCAAATGGTCTAACATACATAAAACTGGATGCCCAAAAGGAAAAAGAGAATAAGTCAGAAAAAAGAATTTGAAAAATAATGACCAAAAATTTCCCCAATTTGGTGAAAAATACCAAATTACAGAAAAAGATGATAGATACAGTTGACCCTTGAACAACACGGGTTTGAACTGCTCAGGTCCACTTATACATGGATTTTTTTCAATAGTAAATACTACAGTACCTATACAGTCCAAAGGTGGTTGAATCCGTGGATGTGGAATTGTGGATAAAGGGGAACTACGCATACCAAGGGCCACTATTAGTTATACACGAATTTTCAAGGGCATGGGAGGGCTGGTGCCCCTAACCCCTGTGTTGTTCAAGGTTCAACTGTATAAAGAAAACTACACTTAGCCACACCATAATCAAAGAGCTAAAAAGCTAAAGATAAAGAAAAAAAGTCATAAAAGTAGCTAGTAAGAAAAAGACAAATTCCATACAGTGTTTACAGAATGAAGGCTAACTTACCACAAATGACAGAGATCAGAAGACAACAGACAATCTCTTTAAGGTGTGAAAGGAAAAACCATCAACCCCAAATTGATAGATAGTGAAAGTATCTGTTACAAATAAGAGTAGAATAAAAACATTTTCATATAAAATAAAACAGACAATTTATCACCTACAGACCTGTATTACAAAAAATGCTAAAGGAAGGAAAATGGAACATTGGATCTAGAGAAAGGAACAGAACAGACAGGTAACAGTAAACTGGGTAACTGTATTTATTTTCTATTGCCACTGTAACAAATTGTCATAAATTTAGTGGCTTAAAACAATACAAATGTATTATCTTACAATTCTATAGGTCAGATCTGGCACTGGTCTCCCTGGACTAAAATCAAGATGTTGACAGTGCTGCACTCCTTCCAGGGGACTTTAGGAGAACATGCATTTCCTTGCCTCTTCCAGCTTTCAGAGGCTGCCCACATTCTTGGTTGATGACCCCTTCCTTCCTCCATCTTCAAATCCAGCAACAGCAGGTTAAGCTGTTCTCAAATTGAATTACTCTGATTTCCTCTTCGGTCCCTTTTTCCACTTTTAAGAACCCTTGTTGTTACTTGGGTCCACTTGGATAATTCAGGATAATCTCCTTGGCAGAAGGTCAACTGATTAACAATCTTAATTCCATCTGCAACCTTAATTCCCCTTTGCCATCTAACATAAAATATTCACAAGTTATGGAGATCAAGACATCGACACATCTAGGGGACATTTTGTGCCTACCACATTAACTATAAAATTTTGTTCCTCTTTTCCTGATTTCTTTTAAAAACAATGTACTGTTGAAGCAAAGATGGTAACATTGAAATGTGGGGCTACTAACATGCAAAAATCCAATATAGGACAATAGCACAAAGAACAAAGAGGGGATAATTGGAACTACATTTTTCTAAGATTTCTAAGTTTTAATAAAATTTTATGATATTAATCCTAAATAGACTGTGATAAATTAGAAACCATACTGTAAGTCATAAAGAAACCACTAAATAAAAAAATAATAAAAAGTAGTATAGGTAAGATGTCAATATAAAAAGTAAAATAGAATACCAAAAAATATTCAGTTAACACAAAATACAATAGGAAGGAGGAACAAACTAACAAAAAATAGATTCAGTAAACAGGAAGAAAGAGTAAGATGGCAGACTTAAACCCCAAAATATTAATAATTACATGACCCATAAGTATCCTAAACATTCAATTTAAAAGCTAGAGATGGTCAAACTAGATTTTAAAAAAAAAAGACCAAATACTGCTGTCTACAAGAGATCAAGAGATGAGCTTTAAACATAAAGATATACTTAGGTCTAAAGTAAAGTATTAAAACATGTATACCATGCAAAAAGTGAGCATGAAAAAGGTGTAATGGTTATATAAATACACACACACACACACACACACACACAAACACACGAGTGTGTGGGTATAATGGACATAGAGAAAAGAGTATTACCAGAACAAAGAGGATATTTCATAATGATAAAAAGGTCAATTTTTCAGGAAGACCCCCCCCAAAAAAATTCACAAATATGTGTGTACCTAATACCAGAGCTTCAAAATAACTTGAAGCAAAAACTGACAGAACTAAAGGGTAAAACAGACAAATCCATAATCATTATTGGAAATTTTAACATCTCTTTCTCAATGACTGATTGAAAGGTAAACAAAGAAATCAGTAAAGACATAGACCATCTGAACAACACTATCAGCAAACTAGATCTACTTGACATTTGTAAACTACACCCAACAACTGAGAATGATTCTTTTCAAGGCCACCAGCTCATTCATTGTTAAAGACTATATGCTAGCTCTTAAGACAGATCTCAACAAATCTGAAATGACTGAAATCTTACAGATTTTTTTTAACCAAAACATAAGTAAATTAGAAATTAATAGTAATGAGATATGAAGAAAAACCTCCAAATACTTGGAAATTAAATAACATAATACTAAAAAAAAACAAGGTCAAAGAAATCACGGGTGAAATTAAAAATTTTGAACTGCATGATAATGAAAACAACAACACATCAAAATATATGAAATATAGTTAAAGCAAGACTTAGGGGAAATTTAGAACTTTATACTTATATTAAAAAAGAAGAAAGGTTTAAAATCAGTGTCACCTTAAGAAGACAAAAAAAAGAGCAAATAAAAGACTAAATAGAAGGAAGTACTAAAGAGTAGAAATCAATCAAATAGATAACAAATAAAGAAAATCAACTAAACCCAAAGTTAGTTCTCTGAAAGACTAGAAAACACAATTAAGGAGAAAAATACAAGACACAACTTATCAACATCAGGAATGAAGAAGGTAATATCACAACAGATGTTCAAAGGATACTAAAGAATTATTACAAATTTTTTATTAAAAGATTTGACAGCTTAGATAAAATGAACAAATTCTTTTAAAAATACCTACTACCTAAACCTACACATAACAAGTAGACACAATCTGAACAGCCCAGTATCTGCTAAAGAATTTCAGTTTGTAATTTATCTATTCATTTATTTTTAAGAGATACTAGTTTATTTTTTATTTTATTTTATTTTTGGCCACACCGCACACAGTGGCATGCGGGATCTCAGTTCCCCAACCAGGGATTGAACCCATGCCTCCTGCAGTGGAAGCCCAGAGTCCTAACCACTGGACCACCAGGGAATTCCTCAGTTTGTATTTAAAACTTTTCACAAAGCAAATCTGTGGCAGGGTTGGTTTCCCAGGTAAATTATATCAGGTATTTATGGAAGGAGTACTGCTAATTTTACATTAACTCTCAGAAAATAGAGAAAAAAAGGAAAACTTCCCAAACTATTTTATATGACCAGCATAACCATGTTTAAAACAAACAAAAAAAACCCTGACAAAGATACTACAAGAAAATTATAAACCAGAATTTCTCATGAACATAGGAAAATATTAACAAAATAATATCAAATAGAATTCAGCAATATACGGAAAGGATAATAGATCAGAATCGCTAAGGTCTTATCCCAGGAATGCAAGGATGTATCATTCAAAACTGAATCAATGTAATTCCTCCACTGACAGAATAAAGAAAACCCATATACAATCATCTCAGATGCAGAAAAAGCTAATAACAAAATTCAAAATTCATTCATGATTAAAAAAAAACCTCTTAAACTAGGAATAGAAGGGGTCTTCTTCAATCTTATAGCTAGCATCATATTTAATGTGACATACTGAATGATTTCTCCCCAAGAAAGAGAACAAGTCAAGGATGTCTTCTTAACACTTCGACTCAACATTGTAATTCAACACTATTCTGGAAAATCTATCCGGTATATTTAGGAAAGAAATAGAAGTAAAAGGCAAAAGATTAGTAATAAAGGAAAGCTGTCTCTGTTCACAGACAAAATGATTGCAAAGGTAGAAAATCCTAAGAAAAAAAAAAATTTTTAAAGGCTTCCAAAGCTAATAAGTCAATTTAACAAGGTTACAGGATGGCAAGATAAAATATCAATATTAAAAAAATAATTTGTTTCTATATACTAACAAAAAATTTGAAAATAATATTTTATAAAATGTAGTTCAATACCATTGAAAATATTAAATATTTAGGATTAAATTTAACAAAATAAATGCAATAACTATACTGCAATAACCTAGAAACATTGCTGAAAGAAGTTAAAGACTTAAATACATGGATGAGTAGGACACTAATTTTCTCAAAATTGATCGATAGATACTCAACATAATGCTAATCTAAAGTCTACAGGTTTTTTTTCTTTTTTGTGTGCAAAAGCTAAGCTGATTCAAAAATTTACATAGAACTGCAAAGGATCTAAAATAGCTAAAACAACCTTGACAAAAAGAAGGACAAAGTTGGACAATTTACACTGCATGATTCAAATCTTACTGTAAAGCTACAGTAACTAAGACAACATGGTGGCTTAAGACTAGACAAACAACAGATCAATGAAACAAAATTGGCCCACATCTAAGCAGTCCATTGATTTTCAACAAAGGCCCCAAGGCATTTCAATGAAGACAGTCTTTTCAACAAATGGTACTGGAAAAACACCTGGAAAAAAAAAAACTTCTCAATATCTACCTCTACCTCATACAATGAACAATTAACTCTAAATGGATCACAGATCTAAATATAAAAGCAAAGTCTATATAGTTGCTACAAGAAGACATGAGAATATCTTTGTGACCTTGGGGTTAGACAAATATTCCTTAAGATGCAAAAAAAGCCTTAACTATAAATGAAAAAAAAAAGATATACTGGTCTTCATCAAAATTTAATGTCTGCTCACCAAAAGACAATGTTAAGAACATGAAAAAGCAAACCACAGTCAAGAATTCTTTTCAGATATGTATATTCACAATACACATATCTGAAAAAGAACTTATATCCAGAACATATAAAAAGCCCTACAAATAAATAATAGAAAACAACAATTAAAAAAGGGCAAAACTTGAACAGACACTTTTCAAATGAACATATATGGATAACCAATAAGCAGAGGAAAATGTGGTTAACTTTGTCAGTCACCAGCAGGGTACTACTTCAAGCCAACTAGACGAGCTAAAATTAAACAAGACAGACAAAACCAAATATTGGCAAGAATAGAGCAGAACTGAATCTCAAACATTGCTAGTGGGAGTATAAAATGATACAGCCTCTCTGGAAATCATTTGAATAGCTTCTTATAAAATTAAATGCGGTTAGACATATCCTCTAACTGAGCAATTCCACTCAGGTATTTACCCCAAGGCAAAAGATAACATACTCCACAGGTATATTTGTGTGGAGTATCTTGAGCTTTTTCACAAAACAGCAAAAACTGCAAACAATCCAAACATCCATCAAGAGGAGAATGGATAAACAAACTGTGGTATAATCATACAATGGACTAAGCCATATTTTAAGAGAGCATATATTGTATAATTACATTTATGTGACATTCAGTAAGAGAAAAAAAACTAATCTATGGTGATAGAAATCAGAACAGTGGCTGCCTATGGGGGATGGGGACTGAACAGAAGTAGTATGAGGGAACTTTTTAAATTCTGTATCTTGATTGGCATGATGGATACACTATGTATACACTTGTCAAAATTTATAGACTTCTACCCATAAGGTGAGAGCAATTTCACTAGATGTAAATTTCACCTCAAATTACCTCAATTGTAAAAAAGTTTATTCCTTAGGGTGTTAAATGAATCTCAGATCACTCAATTAAAAATGATTAAATCCATAGTCCCATCTACAATATTTGCCCCATAATGTAACTGAATTATAGTAACTGTAATACTCAACAACTTTGGATTATTCTCTTTATCAATTTTATCTATAAATGATTATTCACTATTTACTATTGTCCTCAGAAATGTATTTTGGCTTCTTCAAAGTTTATATATAGGATTTTTCCTAATTTCATTTTACTATTCCCTTTATTTAATAAATGAAATTTATTATTGGCATTTAGTTGAATTTAGAGTGCTTTAGAAATAATTAGAAAAACTGAATGCTGTTTTTAAGACTTAATACCAACTTACCAAAACTTGTATATAATAAGTCCCTCATAGAAAAAGATTCCACATGGAAGGGTAAAAGCATAGTTGCAAAAGATATGCCCAGGACCATGCTGGGATCCTATCTTGGGATTCTGTGCCTTTTGGTTAAACTGTCAACAATTAGGGCTTGATTCTTCCTGTTCTAAACCTCTCTTTTTTTAATGGAATTAGGGAGAGGTGGTATGCAAGACAAAGGAAACTTTTATTAACTTCTGCTTTAAATTGAACATTTTAGTTAGGTTCCAGAACAAAAACAAATGGAGTAAAGAATAAATCTATAGGGTGTACAGTGCTTAGTGACTACCTGCAAATTAGAGAAGAAACAGACATCATTCGTTATGATGTACCACTGATAAAAACACACATACATTATGGGTTAACTTCTCATTCGAAAGCAAGCCCCTAAGACTGAGCAGAGTCCCCTAGGGTTATGGGGTGTTCCCTCTGGAGCCCGCTCCTGGCCTCTGTTAAACTGAGCTGGCACCCTTCTGCCCGCCTCCCTCAGAGCTCCCCACCTACCTCTAGAGTCTTCCTCCCATCCACTCCCAGGCATCCTCCCACCGCCCTGCTGAGACACCATCCCTCCTTCCACAAGCAGGCAACACCAGACATCTAACCACCCAGGATCATAAGGGGATAGGTAGTTAGGTCCAGCTCACTTTAAAAAGGTATGCTTTGGGGCCGCTCTTGCCTTTTGAGTTGGACCACATTCTGTCTATGGAAGGTGTATCTCCCAGGGCCTCTCACCTTCTAAGCTGGCCCACATTCTGACTATGGAGTGTGACTCTCCCTAACCAAAGCTGCTTTCCCACTTAGTTCTCAGGGCAGAGCCCCCTTGCCTGACCACTTGTGCATACTGTATTAGTAAATCTACTTTTTGCATATCAAAAAAAAAAAAAAAAAAGGTATGCTTTGGGACAAGAGGTGGGTGTGGAGAGTCTAAATCTGGATGATGCAAACATTTTTGTTTAAGTATAAACTTTATCAGTGCAAAAGAAAATTAATTTGGGGAACTGGCAACCTCATCATCATGGGGTAATTATGCTCACACATGGCACTGCCTAGCAACAGAAGGAGCAGGCCAATCTCAACACTGGGGTGTGTAATGAATCACTCACTGACTACTGCTCACAAATGGTGATTTGATGGGAAGTTATTCACACCTGGTTTAATCTGGAACAAGACTTAAGAGGATTCTGCAGACTCAAACTGAGATAAGCAGCAGGTATTTCACCAACTGCCAGGCTCCAGAACAAAGGAGACTATGCCTACTTATTCAGTTGAATATATACCTTTGTTTAAAAACAAAACAAAACATGATTTTGATAGCCTTGTTTTTTATGACATTTTGCTGTGGCTGTGCTCCAACTTCTACTGCTTCAGATATAGTTGATGAGCATAACAAATATGAAGAAGGCATACATGACAAATAAACAGTGGGATAATCATGGTCGAACTAAATCACTTTAGAAGACCTCAGAGAGACAGCCCAATGTGCCCTAGGCTCTGCATGCTACCAAAAGCTCGGAGTTTTTGAATCAAGGCATAAAGAGAGAGCACATACGAGCGAGATCTGTGTCTGGATCGTCTGTTGTTGGGGTCCGCCTGGTTTTTTTCCTTTTGTCTCCTTAGTACAGCTTCCCACTGAGGCGCCGAATCAACCATATCATTCTCCTGCCGTATTCTGAAAGAAAGACCATTCATCTAAAATTAACATCCACATATGTGGTGCTGTATCAGTTCATCCTAAACATGTTCTTAAAAGTTATTTTGCAATATTACCATGATCACTCAAAGCTAGGAATGTATTAACAGTATTAATATATCCATAAGTAGATAAGTATATAACATTTATATATAAATACATAAACATATATTGGTTATTTTCAGACTTCATCCCCGGCTTAAAATTTCCTAGTAAAAAGACATGTGTCAAAAACAAAACTCATTTAAAACATATTTAGGGGCTTCCCTGGTGGCACAGTGGTTACGAATCCGCCTGCTAATGCAGGGGACACGGGTTCGAGCCCTGGTCCGGGAAGATCCCACATGCCACGGAGCAACTAAGCCCATGTGGCACAGCTACTGAGCCTGTGCTCTAGAGACCGCAAGCCACAACTACCGAGCCCACGTGCTGCAACTACTGAAGCCCGCGCGCCTAGAGCCCGTGCTCCGCAACAAGAGAAGCCATCACAATGAGAAGCCCACACACAGCAGTCAAGAGTAGCCCCCGCTCGCCACAGCTAGAGAAAGCCCGCGCACAGCAACAAAGACCCAATGCAGCCAAAAATAAGTATATTAATTCAAAAATAAAACATATTTAGGTTTCTACTAAAGAAACAGTGGTGTCTGCTACACAATCTTAAATCATGAAACAAAATCATTTTATACAAATATAGTAAGTAAAACAAGCAATGAACAGTCTTCCTTTGAAATGCTCTTAAAAATTCACAAATTGTCGAAGTTTTCATGCACAATAAGTGCCAGATACAATTTCCATTTTTTTTTTTTTTTCTTGCGGTACGCGGGCCTCTCACTGTTGTGGCCTCTCCCGTTGCGGAGCACAGGCTCTGGACGCGCAGGCTTAGCAGCCATGGCTCACAGGCCCAGCCACTCCGCGGCATGTGGGATCTTCCCGGACTGGGGCACGAACCCGCGTCCCCTGAATCGGCAGGTGGACTCTCAACCACTGCGCCACCAGGGAAGCCCCCAGTTTCCATTTTTTTTAAGACACGAAGCTACAAATAAAAAAAAGTTAAATATGGTGGCATAATGCCTCAGCAACTGAGTAGGCACAGAACATTCTGGTTATGCTGCTCGCATGTTTAAGAGGGAATGAGGGCTGGGCACTCAGCACTCAGCGTGGCCAGGGGCCCTGAAGGGAATGTAAAATGAGGGAAAGGGAAACTGGGGGCAGGGGGTACTGGGGGGCACAGGCACTTGCCATGTAAGAGCATGGGACAATGTTACTTAATCCTCTCAGTTTTTAAAAGATAATCCACAAATCTGGATTTTTTAAAAAAATGAACTCTTCTATTTTTTGAGTAATGGCAACAATTATGAATGTGAAATACTGTATGGACCTGGCAAAACCCATCCATGAACCACACAGCCTGCAGAAGTTTCGGACTTTTGATGCATCAAGTCTTTCTGAAAACAAGGGTGAGGTGTTACAGGGGAGAGACGGAACCAAGTACTTAATTAAAGCAAGTGCTTAATGACTGTGTAAATAATGTCTGGAATGCACTGCAATGATGCTGTGAAGCCATGAGTATTTCTTGCAAAAATCAAACACCTGTTATTTGAATCTTTAACTTTGAATTTATGTACGTTCTTGAGGAAGCTGCTCCAGGGTGTTTCTTTCACACTGCTGCTCCCGGGGCGTGGGAGAGCAGCATGGAATTGCACAGTAATCATCCCAGTACTGTGACGGCATGAGCATAACTGCTTCGAAACAGAAATGAAAAGAATAGACAAGTCTGGAGTCACTTCTCTCACTGAACAGATGTCTTTCCGCTGCCCTGTTACAGCACTTAGTACAGACTGTGGGGTGGATATCTGGATTTGCTTATAATGCAAACCAGTAGACGAGTGACATATATTCATCTCACTTATACTTAAACAGAGAGAATGGAAAGCAAATTCCAGTTTAAAAAAAACAAGTAGTTTATGAGGCTGTGACAGAAGGAACAAGAATAAGAGGAAACTCAGCATGACTCAGCTTCTGTAAAAGACTGCCTTGCTTGCTTAAAGTGGGAGGAACCAGGGTCCTGACTGGCCAAATAGCGCCTTCCAGTCTAGGGACTTCCCGCCTCCTGGAAGATATAAAAACCCTACCCGACCGTTGGTCGGGGTCTCACTTCTCTCTGAGTGGGACCCTGACCGGTCAGTTTGTGTGTGTGTGTGTGCTTGTGTGCTCGATTAAATACTCCTAACTATACCTTATATCTGGTGTTGGCAATTCCTTGGTGTCCCGGTGGGGACGGGACGTGGGTCGCTCTTACCGAGGGACTCCAGGCGTGTGGAGCACGTACCGCAACATTTGGGGGCTTGTCCGGGATCTGAACAGCGGAGGTAAAAGATCTGAAACAGGGTCCCTCCGCTGAAACCACCGCCTGCTCCTTCGTCGGGTAAGTTTGCGACCCTTGGCTTGCCGGCAAGAAAACTAGAAGGCTCCATTAACGCTAGTCGGACGCGACGCTAAGCCTGGAGCCAGGGGGAATTGTGGGACGCCACGGTTCCTCCTTGGGAATTCAAAGTCTGTTCTGACATTCCGCAGCTCCGCCTTTGAACTGGGATTGTGTTAAAACTTGTTATTCCCCTTTCTTTTTGCTTCTTGTCGCTTGTGTGTGCTCTCTTACATTTGCTTGGATTCTCTGGCTTTGTACTAAAACCCTTAAATCAACAGAATTCAACAGTGGGATAGGGTGAGTCCAAGATGCAAACACCCCTGGGCCTGATTCTGAGTCACTTCAGGGACTTCCGCCAGATCGCCAGAGGATTTGGGGCTTCCGTGTCTCCGGGAACTCTCCGCTCTTTTCGCGAACTAGAATGGCCACCATTTGGGGTGGGATGGCCATCTGAAGGTACGTTCTCTCTCCCAACTTCAGTTGCTGTAGAAGAGGTTATGTTTAAGGTACATGATGATCAAATTCCTTATATTGAATGCTGGCGGGATCTTGTAGAAGCCCCGCCCGGTTGGTTAAAACCTTGGCTGCCCCAGTTGGGAGCCGCAAATATAAAGGGAACAAAATGTAAAAATAACATATGCGCCGCCAAAATGGCTGACGGGAAAAAAACTAATGTTAAAGACTCTAAACCTCCTCTTCCTCTTTTACAAGAGGAGGAGGAGGTTGAAGAATCTCTTTCTCTCGAGGCATCTGCGCCTCCCCCTCCTTATGTCTCTCCTCAGGAAGATATCCTCCCCTGTCGGCCTAGGAGACCACATACCCGGCCTAGGGACCTACCAACCGAGCCTTTGCCTACTGCTGTGCCCCTGCGGCAGCAGCCACCTAGGCCCGGGGAGGTACAACCTTTCCTTATCTATGCACGATTTTCCACGACTGACATATAATTGTAAATTACAAAAAACCCCCATTCTCTGAGAAACCGCAAGCATTAATATCACTGCTAGAAACAATATTTGTAACTCATCAGCCGACCTGGGACGATTGTCAACAGCTGTTGCAAGTCCTGTTTACCACGGAAGAAAGAGAAAAAAAATCATGTGGGGGGGGGGGGCCCGTAAGCAGGTACTTGGTCGAGATGGACGGCCCACTGATAATCCCAACCTCATTGAGGCTGTACTCCCTAGTAGTACCCGCCCAGAATGGAATCCTAATACGGAAGAAGGGAGGCAGGCTTTGGCCCATTTTCGCCAGGCTCTATTAACGGGACTCCGGGTGGCAGCGCGAAGGCCAACTAATATGTCCAAGGTTACAGAGGTGACCCAGGGAGCCAATGAATCTCCAGCTGCTTTCCTGGAGAGGCTAATGGAAACTTATAGACTATGGACCCCCACAGACCCTGAGGCACCGGAGAACAGATGGGCAATTAACTTGGCCTTTGTGACTCAATCTGCCCCGGATATCCGAAAAAAATTACAAAAACTAGATGGGTTTAAAGGAAAAAATTTATCGGAATTAGTAGAAATAGCCTTAAAAATCTACAATAGAGATGAAACTGAAAAAAGACAGCTAAGACGGGTATCTAGAGTAATGGCGGCAGTCCTAAATGATAAACCCCGGGAAAAGAAAAGATCTGGCTTCCAGCCTAAAAGAAAAGGACAAATGTCAGGCCCACGAGAGCCCTTAAAAAGACAGGGCGCCACTGGAACACAACACTGTTCATGGACCACCGACCGAAAGGTCGACTGGGGCAAAAAGACGGTCACCCACTCTTTCCTAGTTATGCCTGGCTGTCCCTATGAAGGACTTTTGGGATGAGATTTCTTGCAACATTTACAGACTACAGTAAAATTTGATAAAGGAGGATTTGAATTTGCATTTGGGCCAGACAAGCCTCCCACTATTCTGGTCACTCTGCCTTTACAAGAAGAAGGATTATTATTTGAAACAAAACAAGAAAAATACCCAGGGGATAATCCTCTACTGACTAAATTACAAGAGGAATTCCCCATGGT
>RJWK010057216.1:0-14210 GCA_004363435.1 Platanista minor
AAAAAAAAAAAAAAAAAAAATATATATATATATATATATATATAAAACCGAAGAATATCAGTGCAAAGTGGTATATTAAGTGCTCACCTAGGGGCACTGATTTGGGGCATTTAGAATAGTGGTTTCCATGACATGGTCTCTTGTAGACTGGTGGAAAGAGTAAAGCATTACAAGAGTTTGGGAATCCAAATGCTCATCAAGCATTAACCCTAGGTTTCAGGCTATATGTGTTAATAGAATAAATATACACCCCGAGTGCATTCACATTTCTTAGTGGTGGAGCAGCCTTCAGCAGTCTCTCCTGCAAATGGGTTGGGTGGTCTAGCACCACCAGTCCCTTACACACCTGGGCTTCTGTTAGTCACAAGCGGAGCATGGCAGCCATGCCCTCCAGCAGGTGGCTCCTGGCTACTCCTTAGACTAGTGCTGGTGCTGCCTGGATCCCCCTTCCAGTAAAAGCTCCTGCAGAAGTGACAAGTACCCTGGGGAGCCATCCCTCACCACCCAGTTCCCCCCAAGGCAGGCCCTGGTGAGCCATCTTGTCTTTGGGAAGTCCACTCTCCCCTCCTGGCCATGGTGTTGGAGTCCCCAGAGCTCTCAGACTCTCCCCAAGGCTCTAGTGGCATGATCCTCTGTGAACTGGCTGGGGAAGTCAAGAGGAAGCAACTGGGTGGCTGGCAGGGCACAACTGCCGTCACCAGCCTCCGTGTCAGAGGCAACAGAGCCCTAGCTGGGCAGGCTGCAGTGAGCCCAGAAGCAGTTGGGTTTCTTTTTGCATCAAAACACCAAAAATGAAGTCAAGAGTACACCACTGTTACTACCCAAGGCACACCTGAGCTTTCCTTATGCAACCAGCAGAAGTAAAATAATAAAATAAAAACATCATCTGCTAGTATTTGTGAAATGTTAGATATAAATTAAAGTATCACTATATTCATGGTAGCTTTTTGCTATTATGTATTTCACTCAAAATGAGTATTAAATGAACAACCATTGTCGTAACACATCCCTGGAATGCTTTTCATGCTTATGAGATATCAAACTGGAAAAAGCTGAGACCCCTGATTTAGGAGTTCTTAGTTGCTTTTACCCTTAGTTGTTTTACCCTCCTCCTCCCAGCACACGTTCCTTGTCTTCCTATGGGGATCATACGGGCTACTTCATTCTTGTCATGCTGTTCTGTGCCCCGTGAACTTTCTGCTGGAGTTTGTATTAAAGAAAGTACTGAGGAAAGGGAGCGATGTGCCTGGCAGGAGAACCTGACCCTTTTATAAGCTTGGCTACCAGACCCCACTCACTCTGGCCTGGGCTTCAGAGCATCCACTCTTCTTTCTGGACACAAAAGTGCTCTGTCAGAACTCTTGGGTTGGAGACCCATCTTGCCAAGGATCTATTTTCCACTGACAAATCAAGAACCACATGTGTGAATTTTCTGAGGAAGAACATCTATTTTCCCTTATTTCCCATTCTCACGAGAGCAAGGTAATATTTTTCCTGTAGAGACAGTATTTCCTCTATTTCATTCTCTCTAGGGGATTTGAAATTAGATAGACTTTTTCCAAATCCTAACTCTGTATTTACTAATCGCATGACCTCAAGCTGTATTTTACCCATCAGTAAAAATGGCTTATGGTGAAAGATAGGATATTCATCTTTACACCATCAAATACATATAGGAAGAATTCAGTAAACTGTAGAACATATGAAAGAGTAAGTAAATAAATTCCTAAACATCCCTGTCCCAGCCAAACTAGACCATGATCTTCTTTAAAGCCATAGAAATGAAACCTTAAGTGGCAAATACAGCTGGAGTGATCTTGGGTGATCTGGAGAAGACATTCTCTTAATTGGAAACCTCCAGCTATTCCATTCTTGGTATATATCCCAAGGAGGTGCTCACACAGATCCAAGAGGACTTGTGCAACGATGTCCACTGCAGCATTAACATGTGGTGGCAGAGAGTTGGGGCAACATGGGTGCCTATCACTGGGAGTGTAACTGTCAGAAGAAATGGATTCAATATACACATGGCAACACGGATGTATCTTAAAACAAGGTGTTGGGCTTCCCTGGTGGCGCAGTGGTTGAGAGTCCACCTGCCGATGCAGGGGACGCGGGTTCGTGCCGCGGTCCGGGAAGATCCCACATGCCGCGGAGCGGCTAGGCCCATGAGCCGTGGCCGCTGAGCCTGCGCGTCCGGAGCCTGTGCTCCGCAGCAGCGGGAGAGGCCACAACAGTGAGAGGCCCGCGTACCGCAAAAACAAACAACAATGGTGCTTAAGGACAAAAGTAAAACACAAAGCAATTTACACACAGGCACACAAAACAGCAATACTCATTTTGCCAGGAAAGCATGCAAACAAAAGATTCACAATAAAAGCCATTGCCTTTCTTTTTGTTTTTTGTTTTTTTTTTTTTACTTACTTTCATGGCAGGCAAGGTGTAAAAGGGGAAAAATCAGTTTTATTAATCAGATGTTACAAAAACAATATACCATTCCTTTTCACACAAGAATAAAAAGCAAATCCAAGAAATTAGTTTGTTTAGTATTTCTTCAAATCACTTGACATTGGCAATAAAACATTAGCTGAGCTGGTATCTATTATAATTATGCATGCTGATGTATGTTATTTCTTATTCCATGGAACACATGGCAACTCTCCAGAAACTCTTGGTCTGCTATTATATTGTAATATTCTTCAATACAGAGGAAAACTTCTTAAAAAAAATTTTCCACTTTTGTTTGAAATGATTTCCCATGCCTTTCATGGACCTTGGTAATGTTCCAAAACTTTTCCAATCAATCTAACTTTGTAAGTTGTCAGAACAGATTTTCTTCCCTAAAATTTCTATGACACTATACATTTAATAACTTTTATACATAAATCCTTCTATTGTTTTTTCTTTGTACTCTTTCCTTTGTTTCTTGAGAGTCATTTTTTTTAAGATCTATTGAGTTATCTCCAATTTTAAAAGCTTTATTAAATAAAGTAGCTCTAGAATTCTATTTTCAGAAAAACTGAATCTGCAAAATCTTTTTGACAATCTTCTATCATGTTACTTGGGGTTTGTGACTCACTTCATTTGAAAAGTTTCTAAAAAGAGGGGTGTTAGAACTTTGAGGAGTGTGAACTGTTTTGATTGAACTAGTTGACAAATTCAGTCACATAACCAGAGAATTCTGATAAGAAGTTTGATGATTATGGGATTGTTTTGTTGTTCTTTTCATATACTGAGTGGCTGCCTTCATGAGTTTACCAAAACAGAAGTTTTGTTTGTTATGTTTTTGCCTCATTCTAGTCCAAAATCAAAAACTAACTATATCGAACATAAAAGTAAAGATTAAAGTTAAACAATAATTGTAACTTGATAAATGAAAGTTGTTTCTTCATGTAAACAGTTTACAAATCTCCCATGTTCAGAAGTTGTTTTCATTGTCTTCTTTGGCCATTAGCATCACTGACATAAAAATATCACACTGCACAAGCTCTTTAATCTATCGACATGATATTGGCCTCCATTCCTAAAGAAAATCCTCTCTATGGTTTCTGTGGGTCATTGGATTTAATAATGTGAATAGAAAAATAACAATTGCTTGAAAACAGAACATAAGGGCTGCTTATGGTGTATTAAAGTAATAGATCAATTTATTGTTATTGGTTTGTTTTGTAGATCTTGGGTTTGTAATTGCTGTCAGCCTTTAATCTCCACCTGCAGTGCAGTGTAATTTAGGAGTTGCTGGCTGTTGGTTCCATGTGGCTCATTTATGTCCCTGCTACTCAGTGTGGTCTGGGAGCCAGCAATATCAGCATCTGCTGTTGTTTTTTGGTTGTGCAGACTCTCAGGCCCCAATATACTCTTGAATAGACTCTGCAGATGCTTTGCCTACACTTGACAGCTTTGACCTTCTAAGTGGCTTCTTCTTGCATTCATGTTCCTAATATGACTTCAGTTTCTGGGATGAATTACTTGTTTGTTGCTTAATGAAAATGTTTATAACCCCACCAGCAATACTGTTTATTTCTGTGGACTTCTTTTTCACTGTAAGCAGTAACACAAAAACAAACACATTGACTTTCTCCCCCAAGTTAATTAAATCAGCAGAGTCCCATTTAAATGCTCTTTACCTGAAGTTCTGTCTTTAGGCACTGACCGTCTCTAAGATGTGGCCTCACTAGCAACTCAAAGCTCACCTCAAACAAGTCTGTTAACAGATGTTAAAGTTATAAAAACCAAACAGTAAAAGTGGGTCAAGGAAAGAATGCCTGCAGGAAGGAGGAGTGCTTCAGAATGTTCTACTCATTCCCCCTTTGGTCCAAGGGGATTTCGCAGGTATCTTAAAGGCAGAAGGATCTGGCTACTGCAGTTTCCGCACAACAACTCTCCCTTGCTCCTTCCTTGAATTTAGCTCAGCAGTTCACAAACTCTAATGTGCTGAAGAATTACTGTACAGCAATCTTATGCAATAATATACATCTTGGCCTCGATGGCCTAGTGAGGAAATTTAAGGGTGGGTTTGACTTCGTGAAATTTTTACCTTATGTAGTCATTTAAAACCTAATCTCCATACAAAATGGGGCTGTACTTTATTGTTTTAAACATCAATAACTGAAGTTCCTGAAGTGTTTGTATCATGTGATTAAATATTCAGAATTACTAGATTATTTTGGCATCAATTTACCAATTTTTTAAAGTGCATATGTTATATAGGTAAAATAACTGATAATTCAGGGAAATGCTCAAATGTTAATAATGGATTATCTGAGTGGGATGTAAAAATAACATTATATAACAAATTAAAAGTGGAAAAACTGAGTCTGATCTTCACCACATAAAATACTATTCCTCTTTATATAATGTTACCTTAGCTGTCCAACTACAATTAAGATTTGAATTGCATATTATATTTCAGTATTGTATTAACTTTGTGTGTTACTGATTGTTCTTTCAAGAACATACATTGGAGAATATATGCAGAATTCTATATATTGTTTGCATCTCTTAAAGATCCACCAGCCATTGGGAAGATGTCAGAATGGGTACGTGCTGACCTTGGAACCACTTACCTTTGTGTTACTCCTGTACATGCCATGTGGGGAAAAAAGGACTGAACATTAAAGAGTATGTGATTGACCGAGAACAGTAGAGACCAGCCAAGTTAGTGCTCATGAGTTAGTAAAAATCTTAGTTATTTTGCAATATGAACCTTTCTGTTAATTTGGGCTTAAGGCTAAAGAAGCATTATATAAATACGTTGACGTTAGACTGCTGACAAAGTAGAAATGTTTTGTTTTCTGAAAACACCACAGACTATTTCTGAAATGTTTAGACTTTGGCATTAACCAAATGTAATTTCTAAGTACCTTTCCCCTATTTATAAATATGAATACATATAGTTCATATGTTTCTGGTTAACTTGCGACTAATTTATCAAAATTGGCAAGACCTATTTGCTAAGCACAAGGTCTAGGGAGTCCATGAAAAAAAAAAAAAAAAAAAGAAAGTCTTTTAAGATCTTCCTTTTGGATTCAGTTAATCCAGAGGGGATTCAAACTCTGATTATGAGAGTTTATTAAAAGTTGAGAAGCCACTGCATGTTTCTTTTCACTTTATTTGTTTTCAAACTGTTAAAAATGTATTTATTATTTATTTGGTTGCGCCGGGTCTTAGTTGTGGCAGGCAGGTTCCTTAGTTGTGGCTCATGGGCTCCTTTAGTTGTGGCTCAAGGGCTTCTTAGTTGCTGCTCGCTGGCTCCTTAGTTGCAGCATGCGAACTCAAAGTTGCGGCATGCATGTGGGATCTATTTCCCTGACCAGGGATCAAACCCAGGCCCCCTGCATTGGGATCGTGGAGTCTTACCCACTGGACCACCAGGGAAGTTCCACTTTACTTTTCCTATCTTATCTCCTTTGTCATTCTGAGAGGTCCCCAATTCTCCTATTGTTTGCTTTGCTCTCAGGATAGGTGGGACATGTCCATTAACAATATTAACAATGATAAATCCCCAAAATGTGTATTATGAATATGAATGCTTTCATCCCCCTTGATTCTTATTTTCAAAAAGAAAAAAGCTCTTTGAAGTCAACTGTATAATAAATTCAGCACATGTGCTTTGAGTTTCTTCCATACTTAACTGATGGTGTGTTTCAATCTAGATGTTCTCCACTGAAACATTCCCTAAAACCCAATACAGACGCTAAGTGTGCATATTAGCACTTGAACAGCTGAATATCTACACGTCAATCTATCTGTTAAGAAATATTTCATGTTATCCAGTCTCCCAAATGTGCCTGATCATAGGACTTACCTGAGCACTTCCTTAACATACAGAATCCCAGGTCCCTGCTCTGGAAGCTGCGGAATGGGTATGTTTAAACAATGCCCCAGAGTGATTCTTTTTTTTTTTTTTTTTCTTTTTTCTGTACGCGGGCCTCTCACTGTTGTGGCCTCTCCCGCTGCGGAGCACAGGCTCCGGACGCGCAGGCTCAGCGGCCATGGCTCACGGGCCCAGCTGCTCCGCGGCACGTGGGATCTTCCCGGTCCGGGGCACGAACCCGCGTCCCCTGCCTCGGCAGGCGGACTCTCAACCACTGCGCCACCAGGGAAACCCCCCAGAGTGATTCTTGACAATCTGGTCCCCACAGACACTATGCTGGTTAATTATGCTGCTATGAAACAGAAGTTCTCAAAAGGCCTTGATTTGGGGTCATTTTAATCTTTTCAATGAAGAGTACATTTTAAACGTACAATTATATGTGATTTAGTATTTATATATCATAAGACCTTTCCTAGTAATATATTTATGAACTGGAAGATTTCCTGTATCAGACCATTTGCCTCAATTTTTCCTTTGGAAAATTGATCAACATAATGTTAAGTATGGTCTTTTTCTTCAAGAAGATTGAAGAAGCTGTTTAGACAGGGGACGTAATATGATGGTGACAGCCACAAACTAGCTTTGTGATTTTTGGACAAGTTACTTCATGTTTTTGAAATTTATATTTGGCCACGAAGGCAAATATAAAAATTAGAAATGGAGTTGCATATACTTTGAAAACAAAGTAGCGCTATGTCATTGTTTTTACTTTATTTGGTCAAAGTATTTAATTTTACTTGTATTTTAGGTAACATTAAAAGAGTGGTAAATGTGTAAGTTTACTGTTATAAAATGGGGGACATGGATTAAAACAGGTTAGGTATAGGTTTAGGCAGTGCATTTGTTTTCTATTGCTGTGTAGCAAATTATCACAAACTTAGCAGCTTCAAAAAGCACATTTTATCTCATAGCTTCTGTGGATCAGAAGTCCAGGTATAGCTTAGCTGGCTCTTTGCTCGGGATCTCATCAGTCTGTAATGCTGGATTGATTTGGAGCCTTGAATAGGGAAGAATCTGTTTCTAAGCTCATTCACATTGCTGAGAGAATTTATTTTGCTTTGGTTGTAGGACTGAGGGCTCTTGCTTCTTACTGGCCATCAGCTGGCGGCCACCCACAATTCCCAGCCCTCTCCATTTTATACCATGTTTATACCACGGACGTTTGCTTTTTCAAGGCCAGCAGGAGAATCTCTCCCTCCAGTTCACTAAGATGGAGTCTCATATAACGAAACAATCAAGGAGTGACATCCAGCACCTTTGCTATATTCTGCTGATTAGAAGCAAATCATAGGCTTTATCTGCTCAAGCAGAAGGAATTCTACTAGAGGCATGAATCATGTGGGTCACCACGAGTGGGTCCACTTCAGGGGTGTCAACTAGATGATCTCTTGAGTAAGTTATTTACTTAGAAAATAGTGTGGCTTGAAATATGGTCCCTAGACCTCATACTTGAGAATCTCCTGAACTGCTTTCTAAAAATGCAGATTAATAGGTCCAGAGCCATACCTGCTGAATCAGAATGTCTTGGAATAGGTTGAGGGAATCCTTGTTTTTCACAAGCTCCCAGGTTATTCTGATGCATATTAACATTTTGGGACATTATGATTCCTATGATTCTGTAAGTTAATTGTGGAAAAGTAACCTTTAAAAGGCACTGAGGATACCAAAGAAAAAATAAATTGAACTTCATTAAAATAAAACCTTTTGTGTTTCAAAGGACACTGTCAAGAAAATGAAAAGACAGTTCACAAAATGAATAATGTACCTAATAAGGATCTATTTTTCTGGAATATATTCTTACAGCTAAAAATTCTTACAACTCAAGAAGACAAATAACCCAATAAAAAAGGGGCAGAGAATTTGAATAGACATTTCTCCAAAGAAGACATAAGAATCTTTCAATAGGCATGTGAAGATACTCAACATTATTAGTCATTAGGAAAATTCAAATCAGAACCTCAGTGAGATACTACTTCACACTCATTAGGGTATTAAACTAAAAAAGATGAACAATAACAAGTGTTGGTGAGGACATGAAGAAATCGGAACGCTTATAGATTGTGGGTGACAAAGACTCCCTCCTTGATCAGACTTAAGTCGGGCTCCTCTGAGCCCTCATCTCCACCAGGCATCATCCTTGGCCTGCCCATTCTTGGATTGATGAGCCCAGTTCAGCAAGAATTCTGCCAAGACAGTTTAGCAAGAATTACCCACCTTGATACCCAACACAGATCCTCTTGATGATTTTCCATCCACCAACTCTCTCACCCTGCCAACTGGCTGTAAATTCTCAGCTGTTCCTGTTATATCTGGAGTTGAGTTCAATCTCTCTCTCCTGTTGCAATAATTTTGAATAAGTCTTCCTTGCCTATTTAACTCCATCCAGTACAATTTTTATATGACAATGGTGAAAATGTAAAATGGTGCAGCTATTTTGAAAACAGTTTGGCAGTTCCTCAAGAGGTTAAATATAGTTACCCAGCAATTCCATCTCTAGGTATATATCCAAGAGAACTGAAAAGATACCTTCACAAAAATAATTTGCACACAAATGTTCATAGCATATTCATAATAGCCAAAAAACAGAAACAACTCAAATGTCTATCAACTGATGAGTGGATAAACAAAATGTAGTATATCCATGCAGTGGAGTATAGGTCATCCATGAAAAGAAATGTAGTACTAATAGATGTTAAAACATGGATGATATGAAGACATTTTGCTTAGTAAAAGAAGCCAGGCATATAAAGCTATGTATCATATAATTCCATTTATATGAATGTCCAGAAGAATCCATAGAGACAGAAAGGAGATGAATGGCTGTCAGGGCTGAGGGAGGAGGGGATTGGGGACTGACTGCTAATGGGTACAAGCTTTCTTTTCAGGATCATGTAAATTCCCCGGAGTTAGATAGTGTTAATGATTGCACAGTCTTGTGACTATACTAAAGGCCACAGAATTTTACACTTTAAGAATGTGAACTTTACAGTACATGGATTATATTTCAATTTTTTGAAGTATATTTTTAAAAGCAATGAGGAAGAATCATCTTCTAAATGAACTTGCCTCATGTGTGTTTGTGTTGTGTGTATGTCTGAGTGTTGAAAATGAATACTCATTATGAAAGTAAAATAGAAATACTGAATGTTAATATTTCAAACAAGTACACCATCAGAATCCCTTCTCTTTTCCCAATCGCTATACCTAACCTTACATTAAGCTTTTAAGGATTTGTCATCCCTAAATAATCAATAGAAAAGTCACAGGGAACTAACATACATGAATAAACCTTTTCTGCATCACATTATCAGAGATACACACATCTTCTCAGGTACATAGCTTACCTCACCTGTGCTTCTCTCAAGCTTTATGTTATCCAGGAAAGGGGAAAAAGGGAGGAGGAGGGGAAGGAGGAAAAGCAAGCAGAGGGAGAAAGAAAAGAGATCAAAAAAGAAAAGGAGGGCTTCGCTGGTGGCGCAGTGGTTGAGAGTCCGCCTGCCGATGCAGGGGACGCGGGTTCGTGCCTTGGTCCGGGAAGATCCCACATGCCGCGGAGCGGCTGGGCCCGTGAGCCATGGCCGCTGAGCCTGCGTGTCCGGAGCCTGTGCTCCGTCCGCAACGGGAGAGGCCACAGCAGTGAGAGGCCGGGAAAAAAAAAAAAGAAAAGAAAAGAAAAGGAGAGGAGAGAGTCATCAACGTGCATCCCCGAAACTAAGCTTTCTGGCTTCGTGCTTTGAAGCTACTGCTGGTTTTCTCCAACACCTTGAGATTAGGCATTTTGGCTGCAGAGCATGTTATAATACCTTCCATAAAACATTCTGCAATATTCATTTGTAGCTGTTGAGTTACATAGCCAGTAGTTTGGAAGGAGAGAAATAAAACAGAGAGAAATAAACTGCTTTGCATAAGAAAGAAACAGGAAACTCATGGGTGAGAGACAAGCAATTAAAACAGCCTAAGGAGGGGTGGGAGAATCTATTTAAAAGACAGGGTCCCAATAAAATGATGAGATGTCCAGCTCCGCGGCAGGGATTAGCCATTGAGAATGCGGAGGGACTTTTTTATTTATTTATTTATTTTTTGCGGTACGCGGGACTCTCACTGTTGTGGCCTCTCCCGTTGCGGAGCACAGGCTCCGGACGCGCAGGCTCAACGGCCATGGCTCACGGGCCCAGCCGCTCCGCGGCATCTGGGATCTTCCCGGAGTGGGGCACGAACCCACGTTCCCTGCATCGGCAGGCGGACTCTCAACCACTGCGCCACCAGGGAAGCCCGGAGGGACTTTTTAAGAACAGGATTCTCTAATACTATTGAAAGTCACTTTCTGAGTGGTGCTATAGTAAATACCACTTGTTTTCCCTCAAAGTCTGCTGAATGCACAGCCTTGTGCATGTAGTAGTGTGAGGGGTGAATAAAAGCCAGGGGTCAGGGACTCCAGTATACAGGTGAGGCAGTGTGTGGGTTGCAAATGAACTGCACATATAATGAGGTGAGAGATTAGAGATGTGTAAAAAGCAGGAGATAAACCTGATGAGGGGATATCTTGACTGTTTCAGAAGGACCCCTGCATTTCCTAGTCTGTGTTCTGTTCATCTTTCTTCTCAGAAGAGATGGTAATAGGGCCTCCTATGAGTCAACAAAGAGTAAAACTGAAAATATTAAGCTTATATGTTTCTTACCCTATGGACCAATTGTGATTATTTCTGGTCTGATCTTGAGTAAGAACTTGTAAGAATTCAATGTGCAGCATGTCACATACAGAGAATGAGCCAAGTCCCTGCCAAAAGACCAAGTTTGAGCCAGTACACCCTGGCCTGCCCATCCAGCCATATTCACTGGGCAGCTACAAAGTGTTTAATGCCTTGATCCATGTTTTGGCATGAAGATCAATAAAAGATGGTCTCTGCTATTAAGGAAATATCTGATCTGTGTTTAAAATGCAAATATATTGTTAATGGTGCTCAAGTACAGTGCTTCTCAGAGTGTGATCTGAACACCACTGCTAGTCCACAGATGTTTATTGTTTCAAGATAAGTACAGAAATTGAAAGTAAGTGTTTAAAGCTTTTATTGTTCATTGACAGAGTAATTTTGTCTCTGTTGAATCTAATGATTAAAAATTGTGATTGTATTTTACAGCTTTTTATTTCATTTTTCTATGAATTTATTTGTATTGTATTTTACAAAATTATTAGTCCATGATAGATTGGAGCTAAAAAAAATACTAGTCCTTCACCACTGATACTTTGCGAAATTCTGTTCTAAAAGAGAGATGTGGGATGCACTATAAATTTTCCCTGGAGAGTCAGGGTAAACCTCTCAGAGGAGATGATTCTTCAGAAGAAACCTCAAAGATAAATAGATTTGTCAGGCAGGAGAGGGAAGAAAGGCATTGCAGGAATGAAGAAGCGCTTATACCAAGGTAGAGAGTCATCAGACAGCAAGGTGCTCTCAGGGAACTGCAAGTACTTCAGCATGTTTAGCATGGGTGCTGGGTTGGGGGGCAGGGGAAATTACCAAGATGAAATTGGGAAACGGCCTTATACCTAAGTTTGAATTTCATATTGCAGGCAATGTATGAGGGTAGCAGGTAGGAAATATAGCTTGTCTTAGTCTGCTTGGGCTACCATAGCAAATTACTATAGGCTGGATGGCTTAAACAACAGATGTTTATTTCTCACAGTTCTGGAGGCTAGGAAGTCCAAGATCAAGGTGCTAGCAGATTTGGTTCTTGGTAATAGCTTTCTTCCTGGCTTGCAGACCACCGCCTTCTCACTGTGTCTCTACATGGCAGAGAGAGGAAGCTAAGGGCACTGATCCCATTAAAGGGGGGTCCATCCTCATTATCTCATCTCCCAAAGGCCCCACCTCCTGATACAATCACATTGGGGGTCAGGACTTTACACATGAATGGGGGTGGGTGGCACAAATGTATCTCCAAACATTCAGTCCATAACATAGCTAATGAGTTGGCCATATCTTACTAGAGTAGTAATTGTACATCCAGAAGAGCTGCCCAGTAGGCAACTATTGTATACCAGCAAGGTACTCTGCAGAGACTCAACTAGGTTCAAGATTCAGTTTGTAAAGTCATCAACCTAAAGGTGATAGTTAAAGCCAAGGAAGCACTATGATGCTACAGATAAGAAATATAGAGTGAATAAAGAAGAGGGTCAAAAACCATGGCAGCTCCAAGGTGCAGACAGGGAAAGAGGAATCTGCTTAGGATTCCATAACACTCTGTCAGAGAGGGAGGAGCAGAATGGGAATGCAGAGTCAAAGAAGCAAAAGAGAATTCCAAGGATGGGGAAGGGCTATTCAGGAAGCACTAAGAAATTGATGTACCTCCTATTGGCTGGACTTGTTGCTTAAAATTTCATCATCTGATCATCCCAAATGATGGCAACCTGGTGGTGGAAAGAGACAAGAGTATCTTGACTCGGCTTAGTTTCAGTTCAGACTTTGCTACTTATTGTGCCACCACCAGCAAATCATTTAGCCCCTCAGAACCATAGTGTGGTCATCTACAAAAATCAGGATACTATTGGATTGGCCAAAAAAGTTCATTTGGGTTTTCCCATAGGATGTTATGGAAAACCCCAAACGAACTTTTTTGGCCAACCCAATATTTCTAGCCACATCTTCTCCTTCATGAGGTTGTCGGTATTGAGTGAAACCATATGTGTGATTATTAAAATGCTATATCTGCAAAGTGATCGTATTTTAAAAGTCTCCTGTTAAGCTACAACATCTTAACTGAGAAGAGTTAATCCATAATCATATTTATGGATAATTAGTTCTCATCAGCTTCCTCTCAGTGATGGAACATATGTTTAGGTGATCATAGGAAATGTCCACGGCAGGAAATACAAAGCTGGGCATCAGAGGGACACTGCGGAGATGGATGACAACTAAGGACAGGGGCTGTTGAAGAGGAAAATTGTCCTGGGCCAGAATCACTGGGAATAGAATGGGTCATGGATTCACAGCATTCCAAAGTCCCTGCAATCTGGTGAAAGGACAGGTGGTCCTTTGAACTTAAGTTTTAAAGTTACATTTAAAAGGCACATGCAGTAGAATAGGCCCTTTAAAAGAAATAATAGCTTGACTGTTGGCACAATTACCAGCAGGTTTTCTAGTGTTAAGTATACATTCTGAAAATAGAAAGGACATTTCATAAAACTTCCTCTCTAGCCAAACAATCAAAAGCAAGTGTTAAAACTCTCAGACCTTTGGATGACAGAATTACTGAACTCAGGGAGGAGATACATTTCTTACCCTGGGACCTCTAAAATTACTGGTAACATGACTATGGAAAACGTGTCAAACAAAAGCACCAACTTCAGACAACATAAGTTCCCAGTTTCCCCATGAAGAATATCAAATGTTTTAGACTTACTGGGCCAAACATATGCTCAGGTTAGGTAAAGAGAGTGTGTTATAGTATTTTTCATTTCCCTTGCTGTGCATTTATTGTTAATGTATTACAAGGAAAATGAAGGTGATAAGTTGACAAAATACAGACTAGATGTCTTGATGGTCAAATTTAGTTCTGATTAAGGCAGCTGCTATTAGGGAATTTCCCATAAAGGGATTTAAGTCTTCCAGCCTTGGGCTTAAGGAGAAAAGGAGTTATTGATGTAGAGATAAATGAAATAAAAGAATGGGGGGGGCTTCCCTGGTGGCGCAGTGGTTGAGAGTCCGCCTGCCGATGCAGGGGACACAGGTTCGTGCCCCGGTCCGGGAGGATCCCACATGCCGCGGAGTGGCTGGGCCCGTGAGCCATGGCCGCTGACCCTGTGGGTCCAGAGCCTGTGCCCCGCAAAGGGAGAGGC
>RJWK010057217.1:0-14210 GCA_004363435.1 Platanista minor
CCCATCTGGGAGACTGGGAGGCCCAGAGTCTCTCCTGAAAGATGATGAACCGAGGGGCAGAGACCGATGAGATGCTGGAGCCTGAGCCGAAAGGATGCAGAGCCTGGATGCAGCTATTATCAGTCTTATGGATGCTGATAGAGAAGAGAGGAGGGTGCAACTCATGGAGAGAAGCAGAGAGAAGCAATCATGTGGCCCAGGAGAGAGAGAAACACAGCAATTTCTCTGCGATCTGAATAACCCCCTGAGTATTTACGTTAACGCTGGCAGGCTTCTGTTTCTCAAGCCAAGCATACCCTGCAAGTTTCAACTGTTTCATCTATAAATGGAGCGGGGGAGCAGCCTTTGCCTTGCCTTGCCTACTGGCAGAGTAAAATAAGATAGTGGTTGTAAAAGTTTGTAAACTATAAAGTGCTCTAAAGACCTATGGAATTATAGTTCTCGTTATAATTGTTACCATCATCATCAATTTACTATGATCTAACTGGGTGGAGAAGAAAGAGCACATATGACTATAGCTTAGGACACCTTTAACACAAACGTTTTGAAAATCTGAACTCCACCCTTGCTAGTAAGGAGAAAAACAGGGAAGACAGCTTTGAGATACCATTTACAATCTTCGAAAATAGCCAACTGAAAGAAAAAAAAAAAAAACAACACAACAGTATTGACAAGATTATATTGGAACTTGTAGATTCAGTTGGTGTTGGTAGTATTACAAATCAGAGTAACTCTGTTTTGGAAGCAATTCGGCAGTCTTTAGTAGGAACAACGGAGACATCTGTATTATATTCCTTGATCTAGTAATTTCACTCTCAGAATTCAAAATAAGCCCCAATCTCCATGCAGGAAGATGTTCATTGCGATGCAGAAAATTCAGAAATACTCCAAGTGACGAACATTAGGGAAACAATTTAACATGTCATGGCAATATGGAATATTAGCCGTTTGACGATAATTCTGAAGGCTATGAATAAAGAGGAAAAACATGCTAAAGAAAGCCAAAGGCAGTCCCGAAGACAGGGGAGCAAGGCTGGGAACTGGGGGTACCTCTAAGGGAATTCCCCTGTGGGTTCCCCTTCTTGGTGCTTTACCCTCAGACTCTGTAGAAATGAGTATTTCCCACATGTATGTTCCCCCGAAGACCCAGCTCGGCACGTGTAGACCACGGGAGGCTCCAGGTCCAGTCAAGGATCAGGGGTTACGCTTGCTCTCCAGGAAAGCCCAACACTCACACAAGCCTGCATGGTGGCAGGAGCCTGGGGGAGGGAGGTGATGGAAAGGGGGCCCAGCATGCCCTATGGTCTTTCCCCGACAGCCCTGTGCAAGGGCCTTCTGAGATGAGGTCTCGTCTGCAAAGGGCAGGGAGGGTGGAGTGGGGACCAAGGTAGATGACTCAGTAGTCACCAATAAGACACTCATTCTTCTTGTCCCCAAATGTTCCAGAGGAAGGTGACCCTTGAAGAGCGGGGACTAATGCTTGTGTTACACACACACACACACACACACACACACACACACACATACACATCATACATACAATACCTCCCCCATCCTCTGCATTTCTTTCTTCTTTACCCAAAGGTATGCTATGATACAGGTACTTTCTGCAACTTGCTTTTCTCATGTAACAAGAGCTAGTGGGCATTTTTCCACACCACTACATACACATGGCTCTACCTTAACTTTTTAAGTGGCCGGAGGGACAGCTGTTATGTGGCCATGCCGTGATGGATTTAATCAACTCCTGTTAATGGACACCTGTGCTCTGCCCACTTTTTCCATTGTTACAATTCATTCTATGATGATCAGGCCTGTCATACAAGTTTGTGCACGGCTGTGAGTATTCCTGTAGGACACATGCCTAGAAGTGTTGCACTTTTTCAGTTATTGTAAAATTGTCCTCAAAAGCTGTCCCAGGGACTTCCCTGGTGGCGCAGTGGTTAAGAATCCCCTTGCCAATGCAGGGGACACGGGTTCGAGCCCTGGTCTGGGAAGATCCCACATGCCGTGGAGCAACTAAAGCCTTTGCGTACAACTACTGAGCCCATGCGGCTAGAGCGCCTAGAGCCTGTGCTCTGCAACAAGAGAAGCCACCGCAATGAGAAGCCCGCACACTGCAACGAAGAACAGCCCCTGCTCACCGCCAACTAGAGAAAGCCTGCGCGCAGCAATGAAGACCCAACGCGGCCAAAAATAAAAAATTAAATTTAATTAAAAAAAAAAACAAGCTGTCCCAGTTTTTACCAGCAGAGTCTGAGAGTGTTTCTTTACCCATGTCTCTAAAATGATACCCTTGAAAACAGGTTTTTGCCCATCAGACCAAAAATGCCATCTCCCTGTTGTTTGGATTTGCATGTCTTTGATTCTTAGAAATACCAGGCATCTTTTTCCGTGTTGATAGGCTACCCTTGTTTACACTTGAGCGGGAAGCTTGAGATGCTTTCAGGGTCAAGGGGACGAAACTTGAAGGAGCAGAAAGGCAGGCCAGCGTGGAGGCATTTGGGGACAAAGGATCTTCTTGTCTATGGCCAGACAAGTACATACACACGCGAACCCATGTCATTCAGTGTATAAGTGTTGATTTGGAAGGGGAGAAAATCTGGCCTTTGAGAAAATCTTTGAAACTGAAAGTTGAGTCTCATTCATTCCACTCTCACCCCTTATGAGCCAGGCCGAGGGATAATGAGCCGATGGGAGGGGCGCTGAGCTTGCCCCATGCCTGCCCTTGAGCGCACACGGCAGAGAACCTACAGGAGCACAGAGCTGGGGGCCCTGAATCCAGTCTTGGGGGGTGACGGGGGCGGGAGAGTCGGGAGGCACAGGGTTATTAGAAGAGGGGATGTGACCCACATTTGAAAAGACAGGCTGGGAACGTGGGGAAGGATGAGACAGAAAAATGACCCCGTGTGTGGGTTCAGGCACTGTGGGCAGAGAAACCGCAGGAGGGTCAGCCCGGCTGGTGTGGGGCAGGCTGGCGGGTGGCAGAGGAGGCCAGAGGCCATGTGTGTCATCCCTGGTTATCGACGTCCCAAGGAATCCTGCTCGGGCTGAGGCTCAGAAGGAAGTTCTTTTTCCAGAACTGCCTAATTCTGGAGGAGCCAGCTAACGGAGGCATCCCTGGATGGCATCCCGTGCAGGGTAAGGTAGAGACACAGGGGAAGCTGTGAAGAGCAGGTCCACTCAGGCTCTAATCCCACTGACGAGTTGGATGACCTTGGACAAGCCAGTTAACCTCTCTGAGGTTCAGGCTCCTCATCCAGATGATGAATTGAGAGGTACGTACCTTTTAGAGGTGTGTGGGTTGAACTTAGCTGAGCTTCAGGGTCCTTGTGAGTCTGAGGCTTTCTAGCCATAGGAGCTGATTTGTTGGCGTGACAGCTCTGCCTAGGAACCGAGGGGCTAAGCCAGGGGGATGGAGAGGGCAGGCACTGTCTGTGACCAGGCTCAGCCCCCGGACTGGTGCCAAGTCCAGAGGAATGAAGGGCTGCAGCGGGGAAAGCCAAGAGCTGTTTTCACCAATAACTGCTAGAGTTGGGTCTCAAATGGAAAATGTCCCACAGAGAAGGAGAGAGGCGTCTTGCCTCATAACTCCATTTGATTCCAGCCACTTCTCTCCCTGGGCCCCAGTTTTCTCTTCTGCACACTGTGACAGTATTAATCTTCCAAACTTCTCTGCTTTTGACATCACTGAATGTTATCACCGGTGGTGGGGGGAAGCGACTAGCTCCGTTTGATCCACCACTACAGCTGACAGTTGGCAGCACGCACGCACGACAGGAGCTCAGAGGAGCTGGAGTTCACAGTGGGCCTAAGTAGCTGGAAAAGGAATTCCAGTCCCTAGATATTCGAGGGATTTGCTGGGAACAAAGACTGGATGGGTGTGGGAGGAGCGCTATAGATCTGTTCAGAGGTTGCTCTCAGAGAGGTTACTTCAATTCAACAGGAAACCAAAGAGTCTGCCAAACAGGATTTCTGGAAGGAAAGGGAGGGGAGAAGTGGCAAAAGCGCTTTCTCCAGCAAGCCAGCTGTGCCTGGGACTGTCCCTTTCCTAGGTCCCTGGGTCAGAGCCCTCTTTAGTTAAATTCAGTTCCGATCAATCCAACGAAATATGCCTACCCCCTCCCTGGGTCCCAGTGTTGGCCACCGGGGGCCAGTCCTTGGTCTCAAGTAGCTCACAGTCTTGCGGGGTTGACAGCAGACACGTGCAGACAAGGCTAAGCCAAGGCGGCTGAAAGGGACAGTTTATAAAGCTGCAAAACCAAGTGTCCCTGTGCATGGGTGAGGGAGCAGCTGGGCCAAGAAAGTGAGAGCTTTGTGGCCTTACAAGCTCCATTCGAATCCAGACTCTGACCTTACCGGCTGTGAGACTTCAGCCAACTTATTAGCCTCTCTGAACGTCAGTCTTCCCAACTGTAAGAATAATTACACCTACGTTATAGTTGTTATGAAGACTAAATATATACCCTACGAAGCAGATTACTAAGCACTCTTAGTAATACGTAACAATGCTTGCTTAATATTAATTAAGGATTATATACAAGTTTTAGATAGGTCAGATTTTAGATGTGATTTCTATTTTTCATCTGTGCTTTGTGGCCCCCTGTGTAGTCAATGAATGTGGTATGAAGTCTGTCTCCATTTTATGGAATGCAAACACATTTCCTCTTTAAAATTATTATGTGATTAGGAGGGTGTCTGGCTGGGTCTCTCTGCTTTCTGATACACTGAGGATTGTGGCTGCTAGTGACTTAGGGCCAGGGCCTAGTGAGGGCCTACTCAGCCCCTCTGACAACACTTGTTCTAAGGGAAAGAATGCTATGGTTAGGGGAATTGCTTGTTACACAGCTACAGCAAACCAACAGTACTTATTGTCTGTATCTGGGGTATAGGAGCTAAGAGAAGGAGCTGGAGTTCACAGCGGTCCTAAGTAGCTGGGAGAAGATATGGATTCCAACTCCTTCGTATTTACTTCAAAAACAACCCCGTTTGGGGCTTCCCTGGTGGCGCAGTGGTTGGGAGTCCGCCTGCCGATGCAGGGGACACGGGTTCGTGCCCCGGTCCGGGAAGATCCCACATGCCGCGGAGCGGCTGGGCCCATGAGCCATGGCCGCTGAGCCAGCGCGCCCGGAGCCTGTGCTCCGCAACGGGAGAGGCCACAACAGTGAGAGGCCCGCGTACCGCAAATAAAACACAAAAAAACACACAAAAAAACAACCCCGTTTGGAGTAGTGCGGGGAGGAACAGGCAAGTATAAGATATGGTTACTGCCCTCTGATGGCATCCAATTTAGCTGTACTACATTACACAGCCATTGACCCTAGGATTTCCATCCAACAAATCCACAGAAACACTGCCTGGGGCTGAGCTCAGAGCAACTCTCATGTCTCTTCTGCAGCAAGAAGAAAGAAACCGTGAGGGTCTTGCCCAGAGGGTCTTGGGACTCCCACCTCCTCATTTCTCGCCAACTATTCTGCTTACTACTAGAAACTGAGTTTATCGTCACTCACCTAAACAAGAGGTAGAACCTCAAAGTCTACCTTAATGTTGCTATCTTCTGACCACTTAACTGTTTCCCAACATGGGAAACAAATCACTCCTAAGAGAGGGAGGTGAGAGAGGCCACCTGAGGGCCCAGAAGGAAGCACGATTGAGCATCTACTGCTGAGAGCCTTGTGAGGTAGTAGCTGCCAGTAGATTAAATGAAATGGTAAATGTGAGGCTGGACACATGAAAGGATATGTGCTACCTATTATTATTACTATTATTATTATTATTATTAATGACTATTCTTACACAGGTAAAGAAATGAGGCACAGAGAGGTTAGGAAACTTGCCCAGGTTGCACAGCCAGGAAGTGGGGAGCTGGGATTCAAACTCAGGATTTGAATCAGGCAAACTGCCCTGTTTCTTTCTTCTGAACCCCTGCCCCTGCCCAATCCCTTCCTCCTTCCCTGGATGGACTCTG
Source organism: Platanista minor (assembly GCA_004363435.1). Taxonomy (NCBI): domain Eukaryota; kingdom Metazoa; phylum Chordata; class Mammalia; order Artiodactyla; family Platanistidae; genus Platanista; species Platanista minor. Next base: position 5,969 of record RJWK010057217.1, read on the forward strand.
ACAACCTGGAGAGGGCATGGTCTCTCTTTCTGCTCATCTATTCCAAAAAAGAGGTGCCACTCCCTGGCCTCAAGAATCTAAAAATTACCCCATTTGGGACACAGACAACCTTCAAGGCCTCCCACTGATGGTCAACTCCTCCATACAGGGGTGGGGTCTTTAAATTCACTGCCCTATCTCTAGGGTGAGGAACAGTGCCTGGAATATAACAGGCACCTAAGACATACTTGTTAAATGAAGGCACCAACGGAAGAAGCTGAGAAGCCCAGAAACCTTCCGACCATTAGCAGATTCAGCAATGAGTCACGTGAAAGGAAGCAGGCTAGCCTTTGCTCTGGCTGGTGGCGAGCTAGACAGATGGCAAATCACCCCTTTAGTTCTGAATGGGAAGGCAGACCTGGTGGGGATTTCTTTCCTAGATTTCAAGGCTTAGCATTCAGCTTCGTCTTTTTTTGGAAACCAGTGATGGAAGGTCTACTTGGGGCCTCAAGAAGCAAAGAGTGAGATATAGTGGAAAGAGCACTGTGTCTCTCTCTTCCAACCCTCTGGCCAGCCCTCACAGGGGCAGGTTATCTAAACTCTTTGGTCCCCACATTAATGGTTATGAAGTTCTTAGTAGCCAAGAAACACTATATTCATCTTGTTCTCATGATAAGCCCAATATGGTCCCCACTTTATAGCAGGACTGTTTCAAGATCACAGACATGGGAAGTGGCAGGGCCAGGATTTGAACCTAGGCCTATGGCCTCCTAAGCCTGGCTCCCTAACGACTGAGCCACACCTGCACACTGGCAGTGTCTCTGCAGCTGCCAAGTGCATTGGTAAGGCCTCTCGGGGCTGCTGTCCTTCCATCTCTAAAAGGAGTGTGTTGCTCCCTTTCACCTCAGAGAGGTATTGGTTCTCAAGCTTGTGTGTGTGTGTGCGTGTGCGTGTGTGTGTGTGTGTGTGTGTGTGTGTGTAGGAGCAGGGTGGTGGGTGGCTTCCGGCTGCTTCCTGCAGGGTTCACATCCTGCCCCAGCCCACCCCCAGGTTCTTCGGGGAGGAGCATCACCTCTCCTGGGAGGTGAGGGCAGCTGCTGGATGGAGAAGTGGAGGAACAGAAGGGAAAGGAAAGATGCTGAGCCTGGAAGAGGGGCCTGCCTCCCTCCTCCTCCTCCCTCTGGGATCACTCTCTCCTCTCCTTGAGATGTCAGAACCCTCTCTCTGTGGCTGCTGGAGAAGGACTGGGAGCACGAGGCTTGGAAACCCGTAGCGTCCTTCCCTACCGCCTGCCAGCCGCCCTCCCTAGCTGCGGCAGAAGCTATAAAAAGCACAGCCCTTCAACAATAGGTGACATCACCCAGTGGCGGAAAGAACTGGATTCTGCCAGATGCCAGGGAGAGTTACAGCCCCCATCTCTCCCTCAGGATGGGAGCCCCTTGGGAAAGGGCTTGGGTAGGTTCTGTTGGCTCCCTGGAAGGATGGGGTTAAACTCCTGAGGACCTCCTCACGCTGTCGGGGAGGAGAGGCTGGGGGGAGGGGAGGCTGATCCTGAGGAACATGGGGGATGGACATCACTGGAGATTTTTCAAGGGATGGGGATATGGAAAAGGAGCTGGGAGGGGGTGGAGGCTGGCTAGATCCCTTCAGTGTCCTCTGAATGTTGTGAGACAAGCAGAGGGCGGGGGAGAGGTGGCAGTGGGTGTGCAGGGCCTGCCGGGATACGTGGGCCTGGCGTGCTGCGAGCGGCATCTCTTTGGGCCCCTTCGGTCTGATTCCCTCCCTAGCCCTGGTGTGTATCACAGTGCATGGCACGTAGTAGGTGTGCTGACTGACCTCTTAACCTTGGTTCTGGGTGTCATGTCTGATGCGCAGTAAGTTGACCATGTGGTCTGGAGAGGCTCGAGGGAGGCCTGCCCGTGGAGGGGGCTTTGGCAGAGGCGGGAAGGTCAGTCAAGAGTGGTCCTGGCAGCGCTGACTGGCCTCCTCCCCCCACCTTGGGGGCCGCTGGTCCTCTGCCTTTACAGCCCCCCTCCCAGGACCTGGGTGAGGATGCCCGGCTCCATGTGCTCTTGGTGCTCCACAAGGGCTTTGCACAGAGAGCACGCTGAGATCGAAACACTGAGTGTCGGAAGGATCTGGACCGTCAGCCCTTCCAGACTCTGAGCTTCCGTTTCCTCACTTAAAACTAGGGCTGTGGGTAGGTGCTCAGGGTGCTGGCAGGGAGTTAGGAGACCTGGGTTCCAGCCCTGTCTGGGATGTGACTCCCTGTGTGATCTTGGGCAGGGGCTTCCCTTGGGCCCTCAGTGTGCCCTTCTCCAGGAGGGGCATGGTTCCAGCCTCAGGGTGTCAGGGGGTGCTGACTCCAATGCCAAGATCCTTGGCCCTGACGCTGCGGAGGGGCGGAGACCTGAGGGGCAAAGCGAGGGTTGTGAGCGGCTGCTTCTGGGCAGCTGGACTGGCAGCCAGAGCAAGAGCTTAGTTCCTCGCTGATCTGTGACGTTATCCCCTTCTCTCTGGATCAGTGGCTCCGGGCCATCCTCTCTCTCCCTGTGCCCCTAAGCCCGGTGTCCTTTCTCCTTACACCCTGACATGTACCCAAGCCATACCCTTCTCTTGGGTGCTCCCTTTCTCTCTGCTGAGCCATATTCCAGCATTTGCCCAGCTTGCCTGGGCTCCACTTCCTCCACAAAGCCCCTGTGACCACCCCCCAGCCCCTTTCCTGACCCCCAGAGCACGCAGTGTCTCCACACTGCATACGTGGTGTCCTGGCTCATGTTCAGATGGCTTGAGAAGCACAAGTCTCACTTCAAAGTTCAGCTGCTCACCCTGGTGTCCCAAGCCTTCTTTCTCTGCTCCCAACCTCCCTTTGCAGCCACCCCTCCTGCCCACTCCCCTCCCTGGTCGCCACCCCAGGACCCCAGCCACACCAGATGACCCCATCTTCCAAGCACACCATATGAACTCTGCTATGGTCTGAATGTTTGCCTTGCCCCCAAATTCATATGTTGAAATCCTAACCCCCAGAGCTGATGGTATTAGGAGGTGGGGCCTTTGGGGATGGGCAACAGGTCATGAGGGTGGGGCCCTCATGAATGGGATTAGTGACCTTATAAAAGAGACCCCACAGAGTTCCACCCCTTCCACTATATGAGGACACAATGAGAAGAGAGCCCTTACCCGACCATGGTGTACACTGATCTCAGACTTCTAGCCTCCAGAAACACGAGCAGTACATTTCTGTTGTTTAAAAGCCACTCAGTCTGTGGTACTTTGTTATAGCAGCCCAAGTGGACTAAGACATACTCCCTCCAGGCCTTTGCCTATGTCCTTTTCCTGGGCCTCCTAGAACATTTTCTCTGCTGTCAAAGTCCTGCTTCTTCAGGGTCTATTCAGCCCTCTAACCCCCTCTACCCTGCCTGTACCTCGGCCAAAAGTAATTCCTCTGTCCTCCCTGTGCACATAGCCCTCTGTTTGACCTTCCATGGATGCAACGACTTCACTCTGCATCCTGAGACCAGCAGGCATAGTGCTAGGCACAGACCTCCTCGCATCCTCATAGCAATTGCCTAAGGGATGTACCAGTATTATTGCTATAAAAAGAGGAGCGACACTGAGGCTCAGAGAGGGTACATAACATGCCCTTGGTCCCCCAGCTAGTAAATGGTGAAGATGAGATTCAGTCCCAGGTCCAGCAGAGACCACAGTCAAGCTGTCATTGAAGCCAGCATCCTAGGCAGGCACACTGTGGTTCCAGTGTGTGCGAAGCTGAAGAGAGCCGCTTGGCTCGTGCGGTCAGGGCTGGGCCCTATGTTTTTCTTGAGCACACAGCATGGGCGTCTGGTTTATTAGCTTGGGTCCTGGAGGACGTGGCGCCTGACTCAGGTGAAATAAGGTGCTGAGCTAGAACCTGGCACGGCCATCAGGGCGAGTGACCCCTCCCACCCTCACCCTGATTCAGGAAGTTCAGACCTGAGGTGGAGCCAGGCCAGCCAGCAACTCTGAGAGACCAGCCTAACCTGTCTCCCCACACCCAGATGCGCACTGCCCTTCTTCCCAGCTGGCTCCCCGGTGAAATACGAGACAACGGGAGGGGCCTGAGGCTTCCAACACGGACTCTGTGGATTCGTGTCATCACAAGACTTCATAGATCAGGAAGAGCGTGGGCTCTGGGGCCAGCAGTCCTCCTCTACTCTCTAGCTCTGTGACCTGACCCCAGCCCTCAGCCTGGGGAGGCAATGCCTGTCGCACAGGGTGGCAATGAGGGCTAATGGCGCAAAGAGTGTCCAGCCCAGAGTGGCTGGAAAAGTCAGTGTAAGGCAGCCCTGAGTTTCAGGGGTGTTTGCTCTTCAGTGACTAGTGACAGTGGCTCAACACTTCAGCACAGGCAGGGACGGAGCGGGCTGTGGTCGCTGACACTCCTTGGACTCCCTGTACCCAGAAGAGAACAAAGGACAGCACCTCCAAGTGCCCTCTCCCACTGAGCCCGGTCCTAACCTATACTGACCACTGAGCTCTCCAGCCCCCACCAACTCCAGCTGCCTCCTTCTCAGCCCAGGAAGCAACCAGTGTCCTCGTTGCCCTCTGGGTTTCCTCACTTGTCCTGGGCTCCATCACCTTGTGCTCATCCTCTGGCCTGTCGGTTCTCTGACCCCTGGTCACTGTCTCCGTCTCGTTGAAGAAAGTAGCCAAACCTGATGGACTGTCCCCATCACAAGTTCCTGCCCTCCCTGCTCACATGGGCCCTGCCCTTGATGCTGCTGCTCGCAGGAATCCTCTTGGGTTGACTCAGGGCTTTGACCTTCAGGAGTTGGTCAAGCCCATTCTCTTAGCCCCTCCCCACCACTCCCTTTTATTAGGTACTGTGCCAGCTGACCTCCTCCATACCCCCTAATTTATTAACCAATGGAGACTACTTACTGTGAATCTCATTCATGAGTTGGGCTACATTCATGCTCTCGTGCATTCATTTATCTTTCCATTCACCTTCCTCTAGTCATCTATTCATCCAATCGTCCTTCCTCCTTCCATTCAACTATCTATCCATTATCCATCCATTCAGTCTTCTATCCATCAATGTAGTCATCCATCCAAAAATCCATTCATCTAGTCACTCATCTAGCCATCTCTTCATCCGTCCATCCATCCATCCATCCATCCATCCAGGTATCCATTCCATCGAATACCTACTACGTATTTACCATGTACTAGGCTCTGTGCTGGAATGCTTGGGATTCAGAACCAAAAAGGCCATGGGCTCTACTCTCAGAAGCTCTCAGGCTGGTCTGGAAAAACAGGAGACATGAGCTCCAAAGTTCCTTCTAGTTCCAATATCCTGGGAGTCTACAACCTGCACCCAGGCTATGCCAGTGGGTACTGGAGAGATGCTTGTGGCCTGATCTTCCTTCACCCGGGAACACCAGGGGCTGGAGCAGCCCCTCCTCACCAGCTCAGCTGAGGCTCTGAAATCCCCTCTTGCTTCCAGGCTGGGGTGTTGACATTGCTTAAGGGCAACTGAGGAAAGGCATGGGGCCCCTCTCCAGAAACACGGAGCCTGCTGCCAACACCTGACTCTACCTCCACGTATGAAAGTCAGCAGAGCCTGGGGAAAGGGTGGCCAGACAGCGGCTTCACATTTTACTCTCCCTGGATTCTTCAACTCCCCTCTCCAAACTCTCTGCTGCCTTTTTCCCTCTATCTCATCCTTCCCACCTGTTCCCTCTTCCCTTTCCCTCCATCTCCTCTCTGTTCCCTCCTCTTCATTTCCCTCCTCCTATTTCTTCTCTCTCCCCATTAAGTGGTGGAACACATGGTGTTCAAACCCTGGGCCACCATTTTGGGTCCTTGGATAAGTCATGACAATTCTCAGCCCAGTGTCCTTCCCTAAAACCGTGGCTCACAGAGGACAAAACTAGGTGGGGGCTTCCCTGGTGGCGCAGTGGTTGAGAGTCCGCCTGCCGATGCAGGGGACGCGGGTTCGTGCCCCGGTCCGGGAAGATCCCACATGCCGCGGAGCGGCTGGGCCCGTGAGCCATGGCCGCTGGGCCTGCGCGTCCGGAGCCTGTGCTCCGCAACGGGAGAGGCCACAGCAGTGAGAGGCCCGCATGCCGCAAAAAACAAACAAACAAACAAAAACTAGGTGGTACACTTGCCCAGCCTGCAAGAACAGGGCCTCTTTTCCTCATGGCTCATCCATTTCTTCCCTTTTCCCCCTTCCTCCTTGTCCATATTCCTCTTCCTATCCTCCTTTTGAGACTACAGATGAGTGTCAAATCACACACTTAATCTTTTTTTTTTTCTGATTCTCACCTCCAAAGTCAACACCTCCAAATGAAATCATGCTAAAGGCACAAATAGTCCATGGATTCGCTCCCTCTGTCCTCTTCCTAGCTCCCTACCCTGGGGCTAGCTGGAGGGATGACCAAGAGAACAGAAGCAGGCCAAGGAAGGGAGAAGGAGGGAGTTTAGGGAGGAACGCCTCCAAGAAGAAGCAGGGAGGTGCCCCCATGCCCCCACCCTCCCCAGGGAGCACCCCTCCTGCTCACCGACGTGTCCTCCGAGCACGAGGCAATGATGTTGTCGATGAAGGGGTTCCACTTGATGTCCAGCACGTTGCCCTGGTGACCACAGACCTTGGGGTAGTTGGGTTCAATCCTGCCCGTCTGCGGAGGAGAGAGAGAGAGAGAGAGAGAGAGAGAGAGAGAGAAAAGGGAATTAGTTTGATGACCCTGTGGTGACTTGAAAGAACAGCCTTTATCCTGGGCTTCTATACTGGACCAGAAGGTCCTTGAGGGCCCACTAATGTCTTTGGGTCCCTGCATCCGGCTGAGCCATATTGCTCTGTGGTTGCCATCTCCCGACACCGAATGGTCGTGGGGAGGGTCCCACGGCAGGGTGGTGGGTGGGGCCGTGCGTGTCCAAACGACACCTGTGTGCAACTTAGAGAAAGGTGCCCCTTTCTCAAGTAAAAATGTTTAAAGTTAAGGTGTAACTATCCATCTGAACGACCAAAGCCTGGTGGGCAGCAGCCCTGGCAGTTACTGGGCCATGTGCCTGTCTGTACTCCTCGCTGCCTCTCAGGGCGAGTGACACAGTCAGGTTTGGATCAAGAGGAGGCTCTTTCCTGCTGCTCCGGGAATGAGCGGAGAGGCCTGAACCTCGGGGTCTACCCATACCCTCTCATATGTTATCCTGCCTGGGATGTGAGCGGTGCCATTCCCAGATGTGGCATGCTTGTTCAGAGTGCATCTTAAAACACCTGTACCCAGTGCCCTGTGGCTGAAAGCATAGTCTTTGGAGCCACACAGGCCTGTGTTTGAATCACAGCTCTGCCACTTTTTAGCCCGGTGGCCTTTGGAAAGTCAGTGAGCCTCAGTTTCCTCATTTCTTTTTCTTTCTTTCTTTCTTTTTTTTTTTTTTTATTAAGGCTTCAACAACTTTATTTTCAGACACATGGATATAAAATCAGCTGGAAAGCTTGAGAGTGCAGCTGTCATGAGAGAGGTTCCTCATTAGTATTGTGAAGACTAAATGAGGTAATGTGCTTAGCAAAGTACTTTGTGTGGAGGTTGTCATCACAGTGAATGCTCAATATACGACACTAGTTATTATCATACAGGTTAGACGGCACTTCCTCCAGGAAGTCTCCCCTGATCCCTCAATGGATTAAGAACTCCTCTGTGAGCTCAGGGCACTCTGTGTTTCCCTCTATTACAGGCACGATCACGCAGAATTGCAGTCTGTTTCTATCTGTCTATGAGCAACTGAGGACAGGCTTGCCTGTCTCTGAATCTCCAGCTCCTTGCAAGCCTGGCACACAGTGGGTGCTCAGTACATGACTTGAAAGACATCCTGCAGGGGGGGATGAAGCCCACAAAAGATGGAACAATGGGTGTGGGGGTGAGGGATAGTTCCATGCTTAGTTGTCTATAAAGGCGGCAGGGAAGGGAGGGGAAATTGCAGGCAGAGGCTGTGTCTCCATTCCCAGGTCTTTTTTTTTTTTTGCGGTACGCAGGCCTCTCACTGCCGTGGCCTCTCCCGTTGCGGAGCACAGGCTCCGGACGCGCAGGCTCAGCGGCCACGGCTCACGGGCCCAGCCGCTCCGCGGCATGTGGGATCCTCCCGGACCGGGGCACGAACCCGCGTCGTCTGCCTCGGCAGGCGGACTCTCCACCACGGCGCCACCAGGGAAGCCCTCCCAGGTCTTTTTAATATTAGCTTTATGGGGTGTGGAGGAAATAGGGAGGGTTTTTCCAGTCACTGC
>RJWK010057218.1:0-14210 GCA_004363435.1 Platanista minor
ATATATACACCTCACGGTAATTACAAGCCTAGAACCTATAACAGACACACACAAAAAAAGAAAAAGGAATCCAAATATAACACTAAAGATAGTCATCAAATCACAAGAGAAGACAACAAAAGAAGAAGAGGGGAATAAAAAGGACCTATGAAAACAAGCTCCAAAACAATTAACACAATGGCAATAAGTACATACTTATCAATAATTATTTAAATATAAATGGGCTAAATGTTTCAATCAAAAGACATAGAGTGGCTGAATGGATACAGCAATAAGAACCATTTATAAACTGCCCACAAGAGAGTCACTTCAGATTGAAGACACACACAAACTGAAAGTGAGAGGATGGAAAAACGTATTCCATGCAAATGGAAATCAAAAAAAAATCTGGGATAGCAATACTTATATAACACACACAAAAGACTTTAAAACAAAGACTATAAAAAGAAACAAAGAAAGACAACACATAATGAAGGGATCAATCCAAGAAGACATACCAATTGTAAATATATATGAAACCAGTATAGAAGCACCTAAATACATGAAGCAAATATTAGCATACGTAAAGGGAGAAAGAGACAGGAACAATAATAGTAGGGGACTTTAACACCCCACTTACTTCAGTGAACAGATCATCCAGACAGAAAACTGATAAAGAAACAGTGCCTTAAATGACACATTATATCAGATGACCTTAATAGATATATATAGAACATTCCATCCAAAAGCAGCAAAATACACATTCTCTTCATGTGAACACGCAACTTTCTCCAGGCTAGATCACATCACAGGCTAGGCCACAAAACAGACTTTGGTAAATTTAAGAAAACTGAAATCATATCAAGTATATGTCCCAACCACAACTCTATGAGACTAGAAATCAACTACAAGAAAAAAACTGCAACAAAACCAAACACATGGAGACTAAACAATATGCAACCAATGGATCACTGAAAAATTCAAAGAGGAAATCAGAAAATACCTAGAGACAAATGAAAATGAAAACATGACAATCCAAGATCTATGGGACACAGCAAAAACAGCTCTAAGATGGAAATTTATAGCAATGCAAACTTACCTCAGGAAACAAGAAACATCTCAAATAAACAACCTAACCTTACATCTAAAGGAGCTAGAAAAAGAAGAACAAACAAAATTCAAATACTAGAAGGAAAGAAATCATAAAGAACAGAGCAGAAATAAAGACTAAAAACAAAATAGAAAAGATTAATGAAACTAACACCTGATTCCTTGAAAAGATAAAGAAAATAGATAAACATTTAGCCAGACTGATCAAGAAAAAAAGAGAGAGGGCCCAAATCAATAAAATCAAAAATGAAAAAGGAGAAGTTACAACAAACACCACAGAAATACAAAGGATTATAAGAGACTACTATGAACAACTATATGCCAATAAATTGGACAACCTAGAAGAAATGAACTAATTCCTAGAAATGTACAATCTCTGAAGACAGACCAGGAAGAAATAAAAAATATAAAGAGTCCAATTACCAATAATGAAATAGAATCAATTATTTAAAAAACAAAAAACTCCCAACAAACAAAAGTCCCAGACCAGATGGCTTTCTCAGGGGAATTCTACCAAACATTTAGAGAAGAGTTAATACCTAACCTTCTCAAACTATTCCAAAAAATTGCATAGGAAGGGACACTTCTAAACTCATTCTATGAGGCCAACATCTCCCTGATTCCAAAACCAGACAAAAGTATCACAAAAAAGAAAATTATAAGCCAATATCACTGATGAATATGAATGCAAAAATCCTCAACAAAATATTAGCAAACCAAATCCAGCAACATATAAAAGGATCATACACCATTATCAAGTAAGGTTTATTCCAGGGATGTAAGGAGTTTTCAATATCTGCAAATCAATCAATGTGATAGACCACATTAATAAATTAAAGAATAAAAACCATATGATCATTTCAATAAGTACAGAAAAACCTGTTGACAAAATTCAACTTCCATTAATGATAAAAACTCTCTAGAAAGTGGGCATACCAAGAACTTACTTCAACATAATAAAGGCCACATATGACAAACCACAGTTAACATCATACTCAACAGTGAAAAGCTGAAGGCATTTCCTCTAAGATTAAGGAAAAGACAAGAATGCCCAACCTCACCACTTTTATTCAACATGGTTTTGGAAGTCTTAGCTACAGCAAACATACAAGAAAATAGAAATAATCCAAATTGGAAAGGAAGTAGTAAAACTGTCACTGTTTTCAGATGACATGATACTATGCATAGAAAATCCTAAAGACACCATTAGAAAACTACTAGAGCTCATCAATGAATTTGGTAAACTTGCAGGATACAAAATTAATATAAAAAATCTGTTGCATTTCTATACACTAACAATTAAATATCAGAAAGATAAATTAAGGAAACAATCCCATTTAGCATCATATCAAAAAGAACAAAATACCTAGGAATAAACCTAAGGAGGCAAAAGATCTGTACTCAGAAAACTAAAAGATGCTGATGAAAGAATTTGAAGATGACACAAACAGATGGAAAGATATACAGTGTTCACTGATTGGAAGAATCAATATTGTTAGACTGTCCATACTACCCAAGGCAATCTATAGACTCAATGCAATTTCTATCAAAATACCAAGGGCATTTTTCACAGAACTAGAAAAAATAATCTTAAAATTTGTAGGAAACACAAAAGACCCCAAATAGCCAAAACAATCTTGAGAAAGAAGGACAGCTCTGGAAGAATCAGGCTCCCTGGCTTCAGACTATATTACAAAGCTACAGTAATCAAAACAGTATGGTACTGGCACAAAAACAGACACATAGATCAATGGAACAGACTGGAAAGCTCAGAAATAAACCCACACACCTATGGTCAATTAATCTATGACAGGAAGCAAAACTATACAATGGAGAAAAGACAGTCTCTCCAATAATTTGTGTTGGGAAAACTGGACAGCTACATGAAAAAGAATAAAATTAGAACATTCCCTAACACCATATGCAAAAATAAACTCAAATGGATTAAAGACCTACATTTTATACTGGAAACCATAAAATTCATAGAAGAAAACCTATTCAGAACACTTTTTGACATAAATCATAGCAATATTTTTTTGGATCTGTCTCCTAAAGCAAAGGAAACAAAAGTAAAAATAAACAAATGGGCACTAGTTAATCTTAAAAGCTTTTACACACAAAGGGCTCCATTAACAAAACAGAAAGACAACCTACTGAATAGGAGGAAATATTTACAAATTATATGACCAATAAGTGTTAATATCCAAAATATATTAACATCTCATACAACTCAACATGAAAAACAATTTTTAAATTGGCAGAAGACTTGAATAGGTATTTTTCCCAAGAAGACATATAAATGGCCAATATGCACATGAAAAGATGCTCAACTTTGTTAATCATCAAAGAAATGCAAATTAAAATGACAACAAGATATCACCTCACACCTTTTGGAATGGCTAATATCAAAAATACCACAAATAACAAATATTAGTGAGGATGTGGAGAAAAGGAAACCCTTGTACACTGTTGATGGGAATGTAAATTGGAAAACCATATGGAGGTTTCTCAAAGACTAAAAATAGAACTACCATATGACCCAGCAATTCTACTCCTTGGTATATATCTGAAAGAAAACATGAAAACACTAATTAAAAAGTTACATGCACCACAATGTTCATAGCAGCATTATTTACAACTGCCAAGATATGGAAGCAACCTAAGTATCCATCAATAGATGAATGAATAAAGAAGATGTGTGTGTGTGTGTATGTATGTATGTGTATATATATATATATATATATATATATATACACATACATACATACAATGGAATACTACTCAGCCATAAAAAAGAATGAAATTTTGCAATTTGGAACAACATGGATGGACTTGGAGAGTATTATGCTAAGTGAAATAAGTCCGAGAAAGACAAATACTGTATATAACTTATACATGGAATGTTAAAAATAAAACCAACTTGTTAATATGACAAAAAAGAAAAACTCACAGATATAGAGAACAAACTAGTGGTTACCAGTTGAGAGAGAGAAGTGGGGAGGGGCAGTATAGGGGTAGGAATTTCAGAGGTACAAACTACTATGTATAAAATAAATAAGCTACAAGGATACAACACAGGGACTATAGCCAATATTTTATAATAACTATAAATGTAATACAACCTTTAATAATTGTGAATCACTATTTCATACACCTGTAACATATAATATTGTACATGAATTATAACTCAATAACAAAATAATTTCAGTATGAAATTCTATTTACATGGTGTTTTATTCTATTACTTATGATACAAGTTTGCCATATTAGGAACCTGATAAAAGCTGTGAAAAGTGAATCTCTAACATCTAAATGTTAGTACTTAGTTTTCCCCTCTGCTACTGTCAAAGAGCCAATTTCACAAAAATATATTGGTGAAATTGGGGAAGACTCTTAAGGTCTTCTCAATTCACTCAGAACATTTTGGAAATAGAAAGGTAGCTAATGAACCAAAGACCACACTGTTCTAGCAAAACAGCTCCTACCTATATCTATTCAGAAGACAACAGAGGCCTATAATTGGCCTAAAATAAAAGGCCAAGTTAATTATAACTGTCATTCTGTTGCTCAGTATAATGGAATGAAACTTTAAAGTGCATTAAAATGTTTCTTCTGTATGCCTCAACTTTATTGAGAATGCCAGAATTATTGCTCACAATGAAATATAAATATGATAAGGAAGTACTCTAACAGAAGTAAAAAATAAAAGCTGAGATAAAATTCTGTAGCATTGTCAGCTTTAAGAAAATGTTACTTAGAATTTATTTGCTAATTTAAAATATTTTCTTTTGAATTGTTACTTTTTATTATTTTGAAGCAGAATCCCAAATTATATAAGCTTCAGGATATCAAAATCCAGATATACCTTAGCATAAGCAAAGAAAAAAATCAGGAAGAATGTACATCAAAATCGTAGTGATTATCTCTGGACTATAAAATCAAGGGTTTTATATATACACGTACATATTGCACATATTTTTATTGTCCTGAATAGAGAAGGCAGGTTAACTACAAGAGTACTCTTATTAAAACCTGTAGGAGAGAGCAAAGAAAAAACAAGAAATGCGTAAGTAAAAATTACCAAAAATACCATTCACACAAACAAAACCTTAAACCTCTTTCCTGACAAAGCACCCCTGAGAAACAGGCTGTTGAACTATCTCATCCTATAGTTACTTTGTTCACATTCACGCCTGCTGCTCTGTATTTATGGCGGGCCAAGGACACCTAAGCCAACTGTAAAAGAGGGCCAGGCTTGGGTTTCCAACGCCAGGTGTTGAGGAACCGCGCGGACTTGCCACAGCCTCACCCCACAAACCGTTCTCCAACCTTGATTTAAAACAAAAACAGTTTAAAAACCCCAACAGTTAAAGGCACAAAATAAGCTCATCTCCTTTCGGTTCTCCTTATCCCCACCGGCTTTAACATCCTGCTCGATTTTCAGCTTCTAGAAAAGAGTCGGTTTCCGGAGGAACCAGACGCAGGAAGAGGGCGAGGGGCGAGCAAAGGCAGGTGAGAACCTGTACTCCAGCTACAGCGCCCGCGCCACATAAATTCCCTCCCAAATGTGGTCATCCGCTCCCTTTTCCGTTAACTAACAACAGCACAGAACCTCCGCCCATCCCGGCCCCAGACTGCAAGCCGGAAGGCAGCTGGCGGCGCGCAGGGCGATGGTGTGTCGCGGCTGCGAGGCCAAATCGAGGGCACCTTGTTCTGGGATGCGCTGCTCCCCCTCAAGCATCCACCCAGGGCTGCACAAAAAGCCCTGCAAAGGAGAAGGAGGAGTGCATCGTACCTCAACTGCGGAAAGGGGGCTGAAGTCCATTCTCTGACTGAGGACCAAAATCCAGCCCCTTTGCTGAGGTGCTGGGTGGCGTCCCACCCCTCCTCCCTCCTTCAAACATTTTCTAACTGACCGCTGCCAAGCCTTGGAGAAACCTAGAAAAAAGACAAGAGGGTCCTTACCTTCAGACAGTATACCCCAGAAGATAGTTTCTTGCTTATTTTTGTATTAACTATATTTAATTTCATAAACTCTACAAAGCTATATTACATGGAATAATTCAATCTCGTTTACACTCACCAACTGTTAAAAATTACTATAGAGTTTACTCTTATTTGTTTACCATGCACTTTTTAAATGCATGGTCCATGAACAAATTACATCAGAATTAGCTGTGGTACTTGCTGCAAATAGGGATTTGGGACATTTTTTATCATCGTGCTAGATGACTTATGGATAATAACTTTTGGAAACTGTTGATCTACACAGTCTAATAATCTAATTTACCTGTTTAATTGAAGTTTGAAGCTTCTTTGCTTGGATAACTATCCTCCTTTGCAGTAAAAACAAAAAACAAAAGCAAGCAAACAAAACACCCCAAATGCACAATTGTGTATATATATATATACTTAGCTCTGATTTCTAAGTTTTTTCTTTACTGACCTGGTTATCACTCTCTTCCACATGATATTTTAACAAACAATGTTGTTTTCATTCTGGCATTAGTTTATTACTTTATTTTAGGGCCCACTCTTTATTTCTGCCATGGAGATATTAGGATCACAAAGAATTATGACCATATTTTTCATTAATCGATCATTCAATAAACATTTAATAAGTACTTAATTCACCAAACTCCATACCAGTGCTAAGAAAACCAACCATAAACTTCTTCACTTGGGCTGCATGCCTCTCCTTTCTCTCTTGAAGTACCTCCTTGACTCTTGGCCTGTGCAGAAAATGATTTTCCTTGTCTTTGCTTGATTAGCACAAATTTGATTTGCAATAAGGTAACACTAGATTGGATTAAAGGAGTTTTGAAAGCATAGGAGCTGCAAAGATGCAAAGATTCCTGGAAATGAAAGTCCTCAACACCCTTGCCTGAAGGCTGCCCCTACAATGGTCACTATTTTTCCACAACTGCAGGTAAGAGTCTTAAAATCCAAAATTCCAACATGCCCAGATTTTATCAGGTGGTTCTTTCTAAAATGGAAGTGCTTCGTCCTTGACCAGCCACCGAGTGACAAAAATCTCGTATTACAAGTTGATAACACACCAGAGGACCAGCTGAATAGTAACTTCCAGGTGCATTCAAAAATTTTCTATTGCTATTTGTTCACCCATGCAACTACTAAGACCCCCAAAAGAGGGGATCATTGTCACTGAGAACCATGAGTCACCTTTGTCCCAAACCATATCTCTGTGCTCAGTATATGTGATAGAGCTTTGATTATACTCTGAGTTCATCAATATTTGGTTTTTCAATAAAGCTTTTAAATTCCTAATCCCCCTAATCTCTTTAGATACTAAATCATATGGGAAGTTAGCTGGAATGGCATCTAAATTCCAGCCCCAAATTTATGAAGTTAGTGAATTAGAAGAAAATTTTTTTTTCAGGGTCAACTCCATTTTGGGGGAGTGCTTATGCTGTCTACTGCCTTAGACTCTGCAGTAGCTAGAATGAACTCCTTGTAATTCTACAAGCCAGACATATTCTCTTAACTCTGGGCCTTTGTCTTAAAAAGACACTCATGCTTCCTCATCTGATACCCCTTATTTGTTAACCTCTGTTCCTCCTTATGGTCCCCTACTTCCTAACTTCCTGAGGCTGGAAGGGGTGACCCACCTCTGTGCTGCCATGCCTTGCATGTTGTCACTCTTGAAACAACACTTTTTATAAAATTGTGAAATTGAAATTGCCTATGCACTTTTGTTTCCCCTACTGTCTCTTGATCTCATGTGTTGGTCAGAATCATATATTGTTAGTTCTCAGTGCAGAGCCCACCACATAAACAACCAGTGTAGGCTGAGTAAATACAAGAACTGCCATTCCACTTACTATGTCCTCATTATATTCCCTGCTTTCCCAGGGATCTCAAAATACTGGACACAGTTTTAGGAACTAGTGCAGATGGGAATCACCAAGGCAGAAAGGACATTCTCTCCCATCTGAACCTGTTGTCTTGTTCTCTTAGGGACAGAAACTCTATGTGCTCTGTGTCCTCAAACTTCCTCCCATGACACTTACCAGGAATTAAGCTATTGCCTTTGTCTCACAGGGTAATTATGGTGTTTAAAACAGTAAAGAAATTACCAGAATTGTGGAAACCCCTCATAGTTCCACTGTAGTTGTTGTTTATTTAAATCAGTTCAGGTGCTTCTGCTGAAATAAAATCATGCTTTTTCTACGAGAACCAATATCTCAGTGCACATAATACACACAGGCTGACAGCGTGGTAGAATCTGAACATTATCCATTGAGCCATGAAACAGCAGCTCTGTAATCAGTCTTCATTTCTTCTTTGCTTCTAAAGGTGGAGGAGCACAGCTCTGCTTTCTGAGGGAGGTGAGGTAATTCTTAGTCACCTTGCAGTTTCTCCAACCAACAATGGAATGAGAAGTCTGAGAGTTGAGCAAGTCCTGAAGCCCATTGGTCTCATCTAGAGAAATATGCTCCATACTGCATGTCTGGATGGTCTAGAAAGGGGATAAAGGGGCAGGGAAAAGTGCTGTGTCACCATCAATCTGCCCAGTATACATGACCAGTAAATGGAATATGCAACATTCAACACAAGAATGTTGACATGCAGTTAGAGATGTTTAACGATTAGGAAGGGATCAAGAGTGAGACAAAGGACAATGAAGCTGAGTGAAAGCAATATTCACCCATTTTGAAGTTCAAGCATAAGTAGTCATCTGTTGTCATATTTTATATACACAAAGAAAAGGTTCCAGGCAAAAGGCCTCTCACATACTTGAAAACTAATTAATAATTATTGACATTGCAGGAATAAAAGATCTATTTCAAGTAACGTTTTCACAGATTTTTTGGAAGCCAGTTTCTCAACCATCCTTGCACGTGGTATTTTGTGCACTAAGTCAGCAGCTCTGCCATTCCTAGAATTCTCTCCTTACTTCTCAGCCTTATCTGCAGCTTGAAGACAGCTTATGCTGTCTTCTCACCTGTCAGCTTGGTCTCAAATAGCCCTTAGACAGGGTATTTCTTAAGGAAACACTTCTGTGATGCAATAGGGATTAGGAGCAGGAAATTATGAGAAATAAAAAAAAAAAAAGAGAGAGAGAGAGAGAGGAGGCCTCCCTCCAAGAACACAGGAAAGAGCTTAAGGAAGCTCAGGAGAGCTGGCAAGAGTGTCAGGTGGGTTCTTGTGGCCTCCTCAGTCTCAGATTAAATTCTGCAACATATGTGTACCTTGAAAATAACAAGAAGGTGAGAGCATTTAAACAAGCCCTCTGCAGCCTGGGGAGGTCCCTCTGTGTGCAGCAAAGATGCATCTCCAAGTGGAGGCAGTGAGATTCTGTGGCAGGGACAGGATCCTTTCTCTGGGACGAGAAGCAGGACCACCGGTTCCAGCCCTGGAATATGCATAGCTCGCAGGGTATCAGGTTCTGATCACTTCTCCGAAGCTATCATATAATTTCAACACTAATGACTTCATTATTTCTGCTAACGTTTATGTCAGTTAATAAACTCCTTGTTGTAAATTCAGAAAAGAATACTTCCTCTGCTAAGTCCTGAGGTGATGATACCAGATTAGGGCAATTCACATGCTCATTAACGACCCCATGGGTTTAAACCGGAGGCAGATTGGAAGCACACAGCACACTGCTTATTGCAAAATACTTTAAAGTAAATTACTACATGGATAATATAATAATTTGTTTTCTTGTTTGCCCCCTACGATAAAAACATTGGATGGTGCAACTATAACAAATGAGACTGGTTTTGGTCCAAACCAAGGGGACCAGTACAATCCCTCATTCCAAGCCATCTTTCCTACATGACCTACCTCAATATAATAACTCCCTGTCTGTACACAGTTAAACATTAAGGTATGACACCATTGCTTATTAAATACTTCTCTAAAAAATGAATGACCAACGGATTGTGATACTCAAAAAATTATTTCTTGAATAAATGATTTTCTTTTTCAAAAGGAAAATTACTTTCTGTTGGGTATGTTTTTCTACTATTATAAAATAATTTGCAGTCATTGAAAAAATCCACAATATTCAGAAATGTATAAACATAAAAAATAATCTCTAATACCTTCAATTAGTGAGAAATAAGATTAATTTTGGAGTATACAATGTATTCTTCCAGGCTTTTCTATACTAATTATTGATTTATAAGTATTTCATTGATAGAATAATTTTATACCTACCATAAATTGAATTATTCTCAACCAACATGCCAAATTTATTATGAATATTAACTTTAGTTCATCTGGAAAAAGGTTTGGGGATAAAGAGCAAATTCAATTGCTTCATATTGTTGTGAATTAAAATTTTAATCAACAGAGAACATCCTCCCCAGAACAATTTCAAGAAGAAGGAAGACTTTCATTATCGAGTAAAAAGAACCAAGTACATGCATATAGGTAGGCTGAAAGTGACTAGAAAGTCAGGTTAAAATTTCACACTTCTTCTATAGCCAAGCAAGTAACATCCTTTTTCACTGTTTTTAGCCAGTATGTGACATGTTTCCTTGGATCAGTGGTATCCTGTTTTCCCGTGAGTACTGTGCAGCACAGTTTGCTGTGACATCCTGAACTTCCTATACCTTCTTTTAAAGAATTCACCCTAATCTCACTTGAAAATTGAAGTAGCTACTGTCTAGTTAATTGCCCTCATCTGAAAGAATAATAAAACATTTCTAAGTTCTCAATTGTCAGGGAACCCGAAGCTCTAGGTTTCTGGGTGTTCATACTTCAATAGGAGTGAAGCCCAGACACTTGGAGACTCCTCTGGTTTGTAAAGCTGACAATGGTTTTATTTAGACCCTAGAGTTTTATTTACATTCAGAAGTTTAGAGAAAAGACACTGATTCTTTGTTACCAAAGAAACCCTCTGAAAAGGGGATAGGGAAATGAGCTTTTTCCAGCAGGTGTTATTCACTTTTATTTATCCTTATATTACACACAATTCACAAGAACATTCAACTGTTCCTGGAATTATTTTTTGGTTTCCTGATAAAAACAGCAGACTGTACGGGTCAGGAGAAGCAACAGGTGATTTCTCAGCATTAGCCCTATTTCAATCTCACTTATAGTAACAGGAACTAGAGTTTCAAATCTGCCTTTGACACCAGAATTTTACCTTCATGAAAAATATAGTGATGAACTATAGACCTTATAATATGCAAAATATTGACCAGGGTAAGTTAGAGAAGGCAAGAAAAGAGACAGGTAGGATAGGAGGGTCCTTGCCCAGTTTCTCTCAGATTAGAGTTGATGTGGCCCCAAACTGTTGAGACAGTCACTGATTGATTCCCCTTTTATAAAAGTACTATGCCTAATGTTATAAAAATCGGACAGACTATCTTCTTGCAGCAGTCCCAGTGAGCCATTGTTGTAAAAGGAAACAGGTCCTGATCATAGGGAAAAAAAGGCTTTTTGTTGGCCATCATCCCACGAAGAGATGCGAAGCAAGATAGCAGGCAAGACTGGCATCTTATTAGATCTAAGCCCTCATCCAGAGCAAGTCAGAAGTAATCAACCATGGTGGAAGTGGAAGTGCTTTCTTACAGGATAAGAATAAAAACTGGCATGCCTGTAGTCTGCATTTGCTGGTATCTCAAAAAGTTAAAAAATATTTTATCATGAACACTTCAAGTTACAGGGATTGAGACACTGTAGTTAAAAAGATAATGATAGGGCATTACTAAAAGAAGACTTTGATTTCTTTTAACTTTATAAAATTATGAAAATTATCAAATTATCAAGCCCTGGTTGAAGAGGTCATGATTAAAATAATGTGAATAGATTGGCTCAAGATGGCAGAGTAGAAGGACATGCTCTCACTCCCTCTTGCGAGAGCACTGGAATCACAACTAACTGCTGAACAATCATCAACAGGAAGACACTGGAACTCACCAAAAAAGATAGCCCACATCCAAAGACAAAGGAGAAGCCACAATGAGATGGTAGGAGGGGTGCAACCACAATAAAATCAAATCCCATAACTGCTGGGTAGGTGACTCACAAACTGGAGAACACTTATACCACAGAAGTCCACCCACTGGAGTAAAGGTTCTGAGGCCCACATCAGGCTTCCCAACCTGGGGCCTGGCAACAGAAGGAGGAATTCCTAGAGAATCAGACTTTGAAGGCTAGTGGGATTTGACTGCAGGACTTTGACAGGACTGGGGGAAACAGAGGCCCTACTCTTGGAGGGCACACACAAAGTAGTGTATGTATCAGGACCCAGGGGAAGGAGTGGTAAACCCATAGGAGACTGAACCAGACCTACCCATTGGTGTTGGAGGGTCTCCTGCAGTGGCGGGGGGGGGGGGGCACTGTGGCTCACTGTGAGGACAAGGACACTGGCAGCAGAAGTTCTGGGAAGTACTCCTTGGCGTGAGCCCTCCCAGAGTCCACCATTAGCCCCACCAAAGAGCCGGGTAGGCTCCAGTGTTGGGTCGCCTCAGGCCAAACAACCACCAGGGAGGGAATCCAGTACCACCCAGCACCAGACAAGTGGATTAAAGTTTTACTGAGCTCTTCCCACCAGAGCAACACCCAGCTCTAACCACCACCAGTCCCTCCCATCAGGAAACTTGCACAAGCCTCTTAGATATCCTCATCCACCAGACGGCAGACAGCAGAAGCAAGAAGACCTACAATCCTGCAGCCTGTGTAACAAAAACCACATTCACAGAAAGATAGACAAGATGAAAAGGCAGAAGGCTATGTACCAGATAAAGGAACAAGATAAAACCACAGAAAAACAACTAAATGAAGTGGAGATAGGCAACCTTCCAGAAAAAGAATTCAGAATAATGATAGTGAAGATGATCCAGGACCTCGGAAAAAGAATGGAGGCAAAGATCGAGAAGATTTAAGAAATGTTTAACAAAGACCTAGAAGAATTAAAGAACAAACAAACAAAGATGAACAATACAATAACTGAAATGAAAAATACACTAGAAGGAATCAATAGCAGAATAACTGAGGCAGAAGAACGGATAAGTGACCTGGAAGACAGAATGGTGGAATTCACTGCTGTGGAAGAGAATAAAGAAAAAAGAATGAAAAGAAATGAAGACAGCCTAAGAAACCACTGGGACAACACTAAGGGCAACAACATTTGCATTATAGGATTCCCAGAAGGAGAAGAGAGAGAGAAAGGACCTGAGAAAATATTTGAACAGATAATAGTGGAAAACTTCCCTAACATGGGAAAGGAAATAGCCACCCAAGTCCAGGGAGTGCAGAGAGTCCCAGGCAGCATAAACCCGAGGAGAAACATGCCGAGACACATAGTAATCGAATTGGCAAAAATTAAAGACAAAGAAAAATTATTGAAAGCAGCAAGGGAAAAACGACATATAACATACGAGGGAACTCCCATAAGGTTAACAGCTGATTACTCAGCAGAAACTCTACAAACCAGAAGGGAGTAGCATGACGTATTTAAAGTGAAGAAAAGTAAGAACCTACAACCAAGATTACTTTACCCAGCAAGGATCTCATTCAGATTTGATGGAGAGATCAAAAGCTTTATAGACAAGCAAAAGCTAAGAGAATTCAGCTCTAGCAAACCAGCTCTACAACAAATGCTAAAGGAACATCTCTAAGTAGGAAACACAAGAGAAGAAAAGGACCTACAAAAATAAACCCCAAACAATTAAGAAAATGGTAATAGAAACCTACATATTGATAATTACCTTAAACATGAATGGATTAAATGCTCCAACCAAAAGACACAGGCTTGCTGAATGGATACAAAAACAAGACCCATGGGCTTCCCTGGTGGCGCAGTGGTTGAGAATCCGCCTGCCAATGTAGGGGACACGGGTTCGTGCCCCGGTCCGGGAAGATCCCACATGCCGCGGAGCAGCTGGGCCCGTGAGCCGTGGCCGCTGAGCCTGCGCGTCCGGAGCCTGTGCTCCGCAACGGGAGAGGCCACAACAGTGAGAGGCCCGCGTACAGCAAAAAAAAAAAAAAAAAAAAAAAAACAAGACCCATATATATGCTGTCTACAAGAGACCCACTTCAGACCTAGGGACACATTCAGACTGAAAGTGAGGGGATGGAAAAAGATATTCCATTCAAATGGAAATCAAAAGAAAGCTGGAGTAGCAATACTCTTATCAGAT
>RJWK010057219.1:0-14210 GCA_004363435.1 Platanista minor
GTATGTTATTTTTTTTTTTTTTAGTTGGTGAAGAAACTAGAAAAAGGATCAGAAAACTAGAAAACTTTGACATTTTGACCACAGTCCAGCTTTCTTTCTGCACTGACAACTTTGTGTGGGAAGAGTCCCAACATAGTCACAATAGACAGCCACAGAGGAAGGTGGTTTAAGTAATACAAACTAGTGCTTTCCAAACGTGGCTGCATATTAAAATTACCCGGGGAACTTCAAAAAATATGGATGCCTGTGTCCCACTCCCATACATTGTGAATTTGTTAGTCTTGAGAGTGGCTGGAGACAGGAAATTGATTGAAAGTGCAGATAAGTTTGGGAACTGCTAGTATGAATCTTTGAATTAAGACAATATTTCCCACATCTACTCATGTATATCATGTGATGTATGCATGGCTTTCTGTGAGAGGGAACATTATTAGTCTTAACAGTTGTATATTTGTTTTCATGTGTATTTTTAAAAATGTAGTAACAAACCAAACCCTTTATCCAATACATAGTCCTTAAGGCAAAGCTAAAGTAGGAATTTCCATTTTTTAAAAGTATAACTGTATGTGGAAGTAGCAAAAATTATGAAAGTAACTGAAATTTAGTGAGAACTGGGTTAAATTATTATTTCTCTAGAAGGGGCCTGTTTCATAAATGCAAGTAGGTTATTGACATAAGTCCCTTGATTATTTGATTAGTACATTAACATACTGATAAATTAACATTATGTTGTCAGCTAAGTAGGGAGGTCAGATCCCAGGTAGGCAACACCATGAAGCACCTGGAACAACAGAAGGTGACAGGCATGAATGGCAGGGAATGACTAGAAATATTAGTTTTATCTAATTTACAGAGGTGTGTCAGCTGGTCCTAGGCTTAGCATACAGAAATGAGGGAGGAATGCAAAGGAGGCAACATATTTCTCCAACTAACTCAGGGCATTAAGAATAGAACCAAGATGATATTATTGAAAATTATACTGGAAATTATCTGAACTCTAAATACAAGAAGTTAGCAAAGAAAATCTTAAGGGACCTAATGGATGAGAATTTGCATACCCAGGTATTATAACATAAAATCACAACCCATCACAAAAATAATAATAGCAGCAATAATATGATGTAGTACTGATGAAGAAATACCTGAGAAAGATCAATGGCCCACAATATAATATCTAACACTGTATCCTAACATATAAGTATTTAATATTTGGTAAAAATAAGGAAACGTTGGATGCCTCAGTAAATGGCATTGGGACAATTAGCTCATAATTGCAAAAAAATAATAATGTTATATCCCTAACCTATGACTTAGACTAAAATAATTTCCAGATGAAATAGAGATATTCATGTTAAAGAAAGGTAAAAATACAGTCAAATATAAGGTATTTGAAAGGTAAAAATAAAGAAAGGTAAAAATACAGCCAAATATAAATATATAATATTTGAATGGAGAAAATGGGTTTTTATGAAATCAAAGACAAAAACCATAGAAGAATACATTTTTAGATATAATCACAATAATTTAGTTCTCATATAACAAAATTAATGACAAATCAAAAATGGATAAAAATATTTGCAATTTATTTTGCAAAACGTTAGTGTCCTTGACATACAAATAGGTCTTATAAATCAGTAACTAAAGACACATATGAAAGTAGAGAAATGGCCAATAGAAATTAATTTGCGGGCTTCCCTGGTGGCACAGTGGTTGAGAGTCCGCCTGCCGATGCAGGGGACACGGTTTCGTGGCCCCGTCGGGGAAGATCCCACATGCCGCGGAGCGGCTGGGCCCGTGAGCCATGGCCGCTGAGCCTGCGCGTCCGGAGCCTGTGCTCCGCAACGGGAGAGGCCACAACAGTGAGAGGCCCACGTACCTCAAAAAAAAAAAAAAAAAAAGAAAGAAATTAATATGCAATTCTCAAAGAAAAAATATATACATATTTATTGAACATGAAAAATACAAGTAATAAAATGTAAATAAAACTAATACTAAACATTTTTACCAGCTTGGTAAAAAGTATTAAATTATAATATCAATAGGTTATAAATAGTTACAATAATTTTGGAGAACTATTGGGCAATAAATTTGAGCAAAAGCGTAACTTTGGAAGCCCTTTGATTTAATAGTTTTACTTTTAAGAATTAGTCTGAGGAAGAAGCAGATAGTGACAGAGACAAACATTTAGCTATAGTATCTTGTGTTTCCACGTTAACTGGGTGTTGTAAGTCCAAGATCAGGGAGCCAGCTTGGTCAGACTCTGGTGAGAGCTCTCTTCCTCCTAGCTTTCAGTTGGCCACCTTCTCACTGTGTACTTACAGTGGGGAGGGAATGGCTCTGGTGTCTTCCTCGTCTCATGAGGTCACTAATCCCATCGTGCAGGCTCTACCCTCATGACCTCATCTAAACTTAATTACCTCCCAAAGGCCCCCTCCTTCTAAGACCACCACACTGAGGGTTAGGGCTTCAAACATATGAACTGGGGGGAGGGAGACACAGATATTTAGTCCTTAACAATACCATAAAAGCACGAGGGGCTCAATGAAATAAGAATGGCAAAACACTGATATTACTAAACTCTGGCATAAAGTCCATTGGGCTTATTATATTATTTTCTCTACTTTTTGTATGGTTAAAATTTTTCATATAAAATCCTTTTAACTGATGTGGTATGTAATGACATAGAAAAAATTTTCTAATATATTTAACTAAAGAAGCCAGGCTAATGAAACTTAAACAGATATAATCTGAAATTTTGGACTAAAAGATGGCATATGTCTTTGTAGCCTGTATAGGGGGAAAAAAACCTGAAGAATAAAATATCAGAAGGTTTAAAAATTATAGCAGCAATGTTGGAGTTACATATAATTTCTTTTTTATTATTTTCATCAAAAATCATGTGTTATATTTTAATAAAAAAAGTTATAAATATAACAATGCTTGGTACTAATAGTTAACCTAGACCTTTGAAAAGTATAAATACTCTTTAAGCAGTCAATTTTTTTTTGACATTTATTAAGCATCTAATGTGTGTCAGGCCTTGTGCTTGAAGCTATAGATAAAAAAAAATAAATATGACACAGCCCCTTGTTCCCATCAAATAGGGAAATTAGGTATACAAATTAGGTAATCATAAAATATCATTGTAAAGGCTGTCGTAGCAGAGTACATAGAGAGCTATGGGAGCTCACAGAGAAAAAGAACACATTATTTCGTTTTCACTTTAGGTTTCCTAAAAAGCAAGCAAGAAAATGGTTGGTTGGTTTTTTTTTTTTTCAAGAAAATGTTTTTAACTATTACTAGTGAACTACAAAACTGCTTGAGAGGTTTGAATTTTAAGTTGACATTTTTGAAGCTACTTCTTGTGAACTTGACACTGTTCCTAGAACCAATCTAGCTCTGGGCAACTCCATTTCTTCCGAGCTATTTCTTGGTTCCTAGACAAGTTCCACCAAGCCTGGAGCCCAACTAGTATTCTTAGGCAAGTGGGGATACTTCCAAGAATATAAGAGTTGGTTTGGGCATTGATTAAGACCTCATATTACAAGGAGAGCTGTGTTCCTTTATCCTTATTACTGGGGAGAAATGAAATAAATCCAGTTTTAATATCCCTTCCATTTGTGCAGAGTACACACTCAAGGCTTCAGACTGTCCATTCCAGATCCAACAGTCACACGTGGACTGAGCAGGTGAAATGTGATTAGTGCAATGCAATGTGCTGTAACTCCAAATTTGAAAAACTTAATTTAAAAATTCAGTGTTTTTTTTAAACTCAGTGTTTTGTTTTGTTTTGTTTTTTACTTTTTAAGTGGGGCTACTAGAAATTTTTTAAATTACTTGCGTGGCTTGCATTTGTGGCTTCACGATGAATAGCACTGGATTAAAAACTAAGTAGATGAGCATCCACGGTATCTCTAAATGCTGAAATTTTATGTGTTTTATTATATCTTTCTAACAGTTCTGTGTGGTAAGGTTGGCATTTTACAGATGAGAAAAACAGCGCATGGCCAATAGGCTCACTTTCCAAGTTCACTGAAAATCTTTGGATAACTTGTTTTGTTTCATTTATTAAGAACTTCTTTTAGTATTCAAGTACTGTGGGGAAATGGGCAAAACACCCTCTTCATTTGGTATGTTATTTTGACCCTCATATTTCCCATGTGGTAAGGCACACACACATGAACAAGGAACAGTGTTCAAATTCTCAATCTCTCTCTGACTTTCTCTCTCACACATACACATACACACACACACATGCATACATACGCACACATATGCACACGTCTAAAGACTTCTCTGTCAGTTAAAATAGTCATTTAAAAATACACAGCTATAAAAAAATCATATGGCTCAAGGGAAATTTGAAGTCATCTTTTCCAGGAGATCTTGTGCTATGTCCCTGCCCCCCATCCTACCACCTTTCCCTCCTATCAAACCCTTTCTTCGGACTAGCTTTGGGCTAGAATGCCAATACCAGGTATAGATAAATATCTGCTGTTCTGGAGGCAAGGAAAGGAGAGCTCCTGAAATTGTACTCGCTCCGCCTCCCTCTTCAGCTCCCGAGAAAATGCTGGGTTTCCTCAGAACCCAGTTTGAAAAGGACAGAAAGGTCCAGAGAAGTGAATTTCAAGAACAGTATTTGGTTTTGCAGTATTAAAGGTCATACTTTCCGTATCATCAGGTGCACTTCTAGACATAACCCAAGGCTTGATTCAGAATAGCAAGGATATACCGTCTTCATTCTAAGAAAAGAATCAAGTAAGGATCTTTTTTAGCTAGGTAGCCTAAGAAGATAGGGTAAATAGAATACCTTAGAAAGAAACCAACCAAAACAAGTCAAACTAGCAGCATTTATCCACTTACTGCAAAATTTCACAATAATAGTCTTGGTTTCCAGAATTAACTTTTACATTTTCAGGAAAAGCCAAAGGCTTTTTTTTATTTCACATTTGAGACACATTTTCCTTTTGGAGCTAAGTGGATGTGGGCCTCTTTCCTTTCTGGTCTTGACCACAATTTCTTCTTAAGCAAAATGCACCAGAAGCAGCCTGCTTTCACTCCACCCTTAAACTCTTCAGGTTTAGGACAGTCACATCTGGTAAACAGATGGCTATCACTGAAGGCCTAAAGTAAGTGGAGACCCCCTCAGGTTCTCTTTTCCTCTATGTAGATGAGCTGAGAGTCAGAGTTGTTTTATCCTCATCAGTGTTCTTCTTTGGGTACAAATAAAGTTCAGCCTCCTAACCTTTTCAGAGAACGTACTCTCATTTCTCAGAAATCAATGATCAGGAGCTCAGGATTTGGTTCTGAATGAATATATGTCACTCTGCTCTGCAGCAAACCCAGTGTTTACATTTTTATCTGTTGATATTTTAATTAACAATTTAAGTGCAATGTTTGCCCTGTGAGTTCAATGGGAAAAACTCCGCAAATAAACAGCAGTTCCCTCTTGGACAATCACTCTGTAAATTAGCTTACTTTGTCAATAAAGTGCCTGCCTATCAGGCTCTTCAAAGCAGCAGGGGTAAGGATGTTCATTTACTTAAGCAGTAGGTTCTACCATTAGCGTTTGTGATTGGTGTTAATTAGAACTCTGTGTGTGTGTGTCTCTCTGCCACAGAGCCCACATTTTCAAAATCCTAGTAACAATCAAGCTATTAATGAATTAAGTACCTATGTTTGTGTTCTTTTTTTTAATCTAATTGAAACTTTTTGAACAATACCATCTTGATAAGTGTTTGAGGACTGGTCTCTCAGTACTCTGATGGTTTCAGTCATGCTTGATTTCGGTTTTTAAAAGAGCTTAATATACATATTTAACAAACTAATTGAATTTTGGGGGTACAGTTGGGAAGTCTATGTGTTTTAGCTATTTAAGACAAAACCTTTGGGCTTCCCTGGTGCCGCAGTGGTTGAGAGTCTGCCTGCCGATGCAGGGGACACGGGTTCGTGCCCCGGTCCGGGAAGATCCCACATGCCGCGGAGCGGCTGGGCCCGTGAGCCATATGGCCGTTGAGCCTGTGCGTCCGGAGCCTGTGCTCTGCAACGGGAGAGGCCACAACAGTGAGAGGCCCGTGTACCGGAAAAAAAAAAAAAAGATGACAATAAGACAAAAGCTTTTATTTTTCTGCGTTGAATGGGATTTGATAAAGTAAATGTTTTATTGTCCCAAAACCAAGCATTGAAGGCATGTAAACTGGATTTACTGGTATCCAAGAGAATTTAGAGAATGTTCTGAGGTATCTACGGGGAATCTTAAGGTTGTGTTAACAAAGTTAGATAATTAGAATAGTTGTGTAGATGATTGAGATGATGGAGGTGGAGACATGGGAGCCCTGGGCTCTGCTGTCCAATGTGGAAGACAATACTATTTCCCTTTGCCTTAAAATATCCAGAGTGGCTAGATTATTTTTAAGCTCTCTATCTCACTCTGCCTTGGGAGATATAATCTAAATATTTCTCAATCACCCTGAAACTGGACATCAAGCAAACCAGTGTAACTCAAAGCCATTTTCAATAGTGCTAACATTTAGAATGAGGAAAAGAAAGAAAAAGGGTTTATGTATTACTCTGTTGGGGAAAAAAATTTAAATGCTACTTTTTATCAGCAAGCCCATACTCCTCTGGAGAAGTTCAGAAACATTTCACTCCCAACTTTCTGCTTTGTGTTTGTCTGTACCTTACAGAAAATTTTTAAAACTTACAGTTTGTATACTGCTTGAGAATTTACTTACAGATCAAATAGAGAACTCATAACTGTTGTTGTGCTGTAGTTCATTTTCTGCTTAAATATCACCAATCACCCAATAGAGTGAACTATTTATTTCTTAGCTTCCTTTCTGAATCCCGGTGATTTGTCTCTTGGGTGTCTAAGGGTCAGTTGCTACCATGTTTGTGGGTTCTTACATCTTTATAGGTACCAAGAGCTAAGGGTGTCTTTTTAATGGTTAGAAAAGCCAAAAGAAATCTACAGAAACACTTAGAAACTATTATAATTTAGTATCTAGTTTTCTTAAAAATATTTATGGCTATGGCTTTAGAAAATGGAATTTGTCATGTTAATGGATTCTAGCCTTATTAGCTCCTAATTCTTATGTACTCCTGATTTCATGCTCCTCTGCTGATAACATCCCTCATCATTCAATAGTAACAATGTGGCCTGCCACAAAAGGATTTTTACCATAGCTAGAAGAATAATCACAAGATGAAGACACTTTGAATAATATGAAAGAAAAACCAGAAATGTCCAAAATGCATGGAAATCTAATTTGTTTCTAAACTATGTGCTTTGACAGGAAGGGGGAAGAATGTTTCTACAAATTAACAAATACCTTTACATTTGTGTATTCTTTGTATGTGGCAATTTTATATTTAAGGAGGTTTTATTTTTTTCCTTAATTACATCGAAGTCTGTAGATCTTGGGGGGAAAAAAGGAGCATGTTGCCTGTCCCACACTTCATTTTCCTTCTTTCCTAGTTTTTAAATAATGTCTTACTGCAAGGGAGAAATTTCTCATAAAGACACAACAGAAACTCTTCTTAACTGGTAGAAAGATCAGCACACTCAGTGAATTAAATTTCTAATGAAAATGTTTTGTGTTAGGAGACAAACAGATCATTTTTTTCTACTGTTAGATGCTTGGAATTTGCAGGCTATGTCTGTTCTCTTTCTTAAAGCGACAACAACAAAAAGAAATTAAAGGGAGTGTTTTTAAAGAAAATCAGCTACATATATATAAAATTCTTACATATGTAATTTTATATGAGCAATTTTCATCACCCAAGAATACTCTTGAAACTTATGTCTGTACCTACATATGCAACAATTATCACTTCCATTAGTAATGGTTATGTGTGTTTACATGTTTTATTTGCTTGTTGCTTTTTGAAAGAAAATAAAATTCGTAATGTGTAAGCTTTGAAACTTAAGTTTTTAGGAGCAGATCTTTCTTAAGTTTGATAACCTAGCTCTAAAAATTAAAAGAAAAATATTGGGACTACATCTGAAATAGAAAAAAAAAAAATGGACCAAGCAAATGCACTATTATTGTTTTTTTTTTAAGTGTCTTATTCTAAATAAGATTTAGGTCACAGTTTCATCACTGATAAGAATTAATCTACTGCATGCATTCTGACTTTTTTTTAGAACCATTAAGTCTGACTCACAGAATTATGATATCCTTTTCTTAAAAAGACCAATCCTTTTTAAAACAATAAGCACTTTCGTGGATGGCCTACTTCAGATGACATTAAAGGAGATACAATAAATTCATATAATATTTTTAAAGATTTCATGAAAAGAGGGAGAGGAAAAAAACTGCTTAGGTCCACTGAGAATAGGTGTACTTCCGTATAATATCAGAGATTTGCAGGTTTCTCCTAGCCTGAGGCATGGGAAAGATAAAGCATTGATTTGGTCTTAAAGGATTTTTGTAAGTAAATGTATACAAAGTGTTTATAAAGGCTCTCGGAGTATGTTGGGAAAACATACTGAAAAGATGCTGCTGAATTTATAAATGCAGCCATTAATAGTAGTCAGGATCACAATGTTCCTATTTGTTGTAAATTATAAGTTTTTTTTATATTATAAAAAAGACATAAGCTTAGCCCCAATGACACTGCGTGGATATAAGGGTTGCTAATATTGCAAATATTAATGCATGTTCCTTCATCACAGTAAAGCTACATCTGACTTACATGACCTTTGGAATAAGGGAAAATCTGACTTCATTGTGAATTTTGCATTCACTGAATAGGCAAATATTTCTTCTTTTTTTTGATTTTTTAAAAAAAATTTTATTAGAGTGTAGTTGATTTACAACGTTGTGTTAGTTTCTGCTGTACAGCAAAGTGAATCAGTTATACATATACATATATCCACTCTGTTATAGATTCTTTTCCCATATAGGTCATTACAAAGTATTGAGTAGATTTCCCTGAGCATACAGTAGGTCCTTATTAGTTATCTATTTTATATGTAGTAGTGTGTATATGTCAATCCCAATCTTCCAATTTATCCCTCTGCCCCCATTTCTCCCCCGGTAACCATAAGTTTGTGTTTTACATCTGTGACTCTGTTTCTGTTTTGTAAATAAGTTCATGTGTACCATTTTTTCAGATTCCACATATAAGTGATATATGATATTTGTCTTTCTTTGTCTGATTTACTTCACTCAGTATGACAGTCTCTAGTTTCATCCATGTTGCCGCAAATGGCGTTATTTCGTTCTTTTTTATGGCTGAATAGTATTCCATTGTATATATGTACCACATCTTCTTTATCCATTCCTCTGTCGATGGACATTTAGGTTGCTTCCTTGTCTTGGCTATTGTAAATAGTGCTGCAATGAATATTGGGGTGTATGTATTTTTTGAATTATGGTTTTCTCCAGATATATGCCCAGGAATGAGATTGTTGGATCATATGGTAGTTCTATTTTTAGTTTTTTAAGGAACGTCCATACTGTTCTCCATAATGGTTGTACTAATTTATATTCCCACCAACTGTGTAGGAGGGTTCCCTCTTCTCTTAATTAAAAAACTGGTGGCGCAGTGGTTGAG
Source organism: Platanista minor (assembly GCA_004363435.1). Lineage (NCBI taxonomy): Eukaryota > Metazoa > Chordata > Mammalia > Artiodactyla > Platanistidae > Platanista > Platanista minor. The sequence continues at coordinate 9,562 of RJWK010057219.1, forward strand.
AGTCCGCCTGCTGATGCAGGGGACACGGGTTCGTGCCCTGATCCGGGAAGATCCCACATGCTGCGGAGCGGCTGGGCCCGTGAGCCATGGCCGCTGAGCCTGCGCGTCCGGAGCCTGTGCTCCGCAACGGGAGAGGCCACAACGGTGAGAGGCCCGCATACCGGAAAAAAAATAAAAATAAATAAATAAATAAATTGTGTATTTTTTTTTAATTGAAGCAGACACTCTCAGTTTCTTGCTTATATCCTCCCACCCCCATCTCCAACACACCATTTTGGAGCATGTCAACTCCAAAATGAGTCACCACTGCCGGTACTGGAGACTCTTGGCCTGAAAGATATCTGAGCTCTGGAGCCCAATTCTGCCTATGCGTGAGGCAGGCTGGAAGTGCCAGGGTACTAATAATGCCCTTGGGAAGCAATGCCCAATTAATGACTGAAGGGAACTGATTGACAAAAGATCACCTCTCTTGTCCCTCAAGAGAAAGATCTCTGAGGCATGTGCTCTGTGCTGCTTCCCAGAGCCCCCATGGGCTTATGCTCCAGCTGTCCACAGAGGCTGCCAGAGTACACTTGATTAGCTTTCTTCCCTTTCCTGTCTTACTTCCCTACTTCTCTATCAATGTTTCCTGAGGCCATTTCTCAATAAACTACATAAAAATAATTCTTGTTTTAGGACCTGCTTCTAGGAAAACCCAACGTCAGTCATGTGTACGTTTTGATTTGGTTATATATTTATGTGGTTAAAAAAATCCGTAAGATAGAGTGCGTAAAGAAAAGTAATTCTCTTTGCTATCCTTGTTCCCAGCAGTAAAACACTTATAGGTATGGACAAGAGAAGTCCTTGCCTTGTTCCATATGTTTTAGAGAGTCTTGCGTATCTCAAAAACACAAAGAAATAAGTTTATTGAAAAGATGAGATATTTTACTCTCAGGTTCTGGAATTTAAAGCTGGCACAGGGCTGCTTATCACCCTTAAGATCCCAGTTCAGACACCAGGAAAGTGCTTCTTCAGACCTCTTGCCTCTTGTCTTAAAAAGGCAAATAAATGAGTTCAAACGCTCTGAAGGTTGTGGGTTGTGTCACAGCCAACACTGAAGGCGAACACTGCTTCAGAGTACAGGGAGGTTTTGAGCAGGGAAGCACTTAAATAAGAGAAAAGACAAATTAATTAACTTGTCGAGTTCTTTCTCTCGGCATACGTGTAGTAGATGCGTGAATGATGAAATAGTATTTCCCAGTAGCTCTGAATATCCATTTCTTGTTCTCGTCCTATTCCAATTTGTGGTCCTGAGGTAGTCATGAATTAGCATGGTGTTCACCACAGTTGCACATGGCAACTGAAGAATTTTTAAATTACTAAATATATATTCTTAAATTTGTGTATACTATACAAATCTATACAAATACATTTGAAGTGTTATGAAGTGTGATACAGATGTTTTACATTACTCACTAGAGAGACAATGAATCCTAAAATTATATTATTTTTATAAAAGTATATATTTTAAAACATTAAATTAAATTTCAAAAAAAGCATTTTCGTTTTATTTGAATAATTTTTAAAATTATATTCTAATTTATATTTTGATTTTTAATTTTAATAAGTAATTCAGTTATTTTAAAATAAAATAATTTTGAAAGCATAAAAGTCCTTTCATTTTGGTATACATTTCCTTTCATTTACATTTTTAATAAAATTATATTTGAATTTTGCAAACATTGGATTTAATTACTTTTTTATATAATTGTGATTGTATACAAGGCAAAACTGGGATAGAAATTAAAAATGTCAAACTGGAGCTCAGGAAACAAAAGACAGGAAGTTTGAAAGAAAAAGCAAATCTTCAAAGAGGTGGTATAATTAAATTTTTTCAAATCTTGAGAAATGAAAGTAAATAGACTTCTGCCAAACATGACCCAAGTGTTCATGAAAAGGGCATTATATATTCTTTATTTAATGAATATTTAATTACTGCTCAAAACAAGGAAGAGGAATAAGAAAAGTATTTTCATCAGTTGCACAACTTGAACAGGTCAAATGATCATCTGCACTGCAAAAGTAGAGTTGAGTAGGTACTTTGGATGCAATTATGCAATCATTAATTATTTGGAAATCTTGTTAGATGAATCAGTTTCTAATCTCTGGGAGATATGACCAGTGAAGTTGACTTTCCATACATACTAAAGATACAGTAAAGATATCTGAATTTTAGGTTGAATGATATTCAGGCACCATCTCTCCTTAGTTAAAATAGAGACACAGCATCAACCATTCTCTAATTTAGTGCAATGCTGTGGTTAAAAACTCCATTGTGATAAGAGGGTTCCCTAAGCATCTAATTCTCTTTTTTTTTTTTACATAACTGAAAAAAACCTCTCTATTTCCTGTTCCTTTACAATATACTAATAAGTACGACTTTGGAAGAATCATATACAATTTATTTTAGTCTTTGCAATGAATTGAAATCGAGACATTATAGAGTCCTTACAAGGATTCCTCATTTTTGACTTTGATGCTCTCAGCATTTAAATGGTACGCCTCGAAAAGATTCATACCTTTAAAAAAAAAAAAAAAAAAAGATCAATTTCAGCTCTGTGAAGAGAATATGGGGAAATTAATGCCTTTGAAAATGTCTTGAAACTCAAGATTGGTTTATAGAAACAGATTGTGTAGTATGATCTTGTTTCTATTCCACTAACCTTTTTTTGTTTCCATATTTTGGATTGTTTTTGATAGAACACTCTATTGATGGAAATACAAACATCCAAGAAAAACATAATTTTTTTATACGATCAGAAGGGACAGCTTTTCCATGAATGATGGGGTTCCCTGAATTTCTAGGCATAAAGAATTTTTTACTATATGTGATTTTTTTATGAACCAACATTCAGGAAAGAGGTTCCATGAGCCCAAAGGGAATATAATGTGTCAGATTATATTGATTGAGTGAGAGATAATAATAATAATAACAGCTAAAATTTATCCTGGATTTTTCTTCTAAAGAGCTAAAAAGTATTTTATGTATTGTTATATGGAGTTTTATTTTTCAGCCTATAGGAAGAATATTTTCAGGAGGATGCTGACCCACCAGGAGGCCATAAGGAAAGAGTTTCATTAACCCTTGGTGCCAGGCTGGGTAAGAAGAATATTTATTTTTCCAGGACCTAAGATGAAATGAAACACACATAGTCATTCTGATCATAAAGCCCTGAAGTCCCTGTGGCCCTGTTTCATGATCTGCAAGTGATATAAGTAAAAACACTGAGAGTATATAAATATGGAAATTCTTTTAAGACATTTCCTCCTTTTGTAGAATTCTCAAGGTTCACTTTTCTTAGCCCTAACTGTCTATCTATCTTCATAAGTTTTTTTCTTTTGGCGGAGGGAGGGGGTACTGAACTGGTGATGCGTGCTAGCCATTTTTCAAGATCGGCCTCTATCTAGGCGATAAGAAGGAGGCAGGTTTAGAGCCAAATAATTGTAATATTTAAAATGGACAGTATGCTGTTTCTCAAATGATCAGCTAATGAGATGAAAATAAACAAACTGAACAAAGGGAAGTGATTTGCTTAATATCACTCAAATCTCTAGCATCTGAATAAGTCTCCTTCCTCTTCCCTTGATGGTTCCAGAGGGCAGGGCTTTGAAGGAAAATCACTAATATATTAGCTTGTATTACATTTGAGCTGAACCACTGATAAGGTATGTATTAAAGTCCTTTCCATGTTACAGAGTAAAGCAAAAAAAAGGCTATGATATTTGTTCCCATTCCTCCAGTTCTTACCAAGTTCAGCATGCCAAATTCTTACTGACACACCATTCCAAAAGGGCTGCTCCTGTACTTTCCTGGAGGGAGAAGTTATTAGTTTATTTGCTATCATTGCTTTCAACTCTAAATGAGTAAATAAAGAACTTTTCTTTAATAAAGAGGGAATTTTGTACAACCTTAGTATAGAATCTTCTCTAGAATATCCCCAACATCTATTTCCCTTGCCTCTGAATGAACACCTCCAGGGATTAGCATTCTCTCCACTACAAGGAAGTTATATTAATTACTAGACCATTTTTAATGTTAATGTTTAAACATTTCTTATTATAGTGAACTACCATCTGCCTTTTTCTTTTGTATAGCCACTGGCCCTAGTTTTGCCCTCAAGGGCAACACAGATTAAAATGAGTTCTTCCTTGTCACAGTTATTTTTATATTTGAGGAGAGCAACCTCATCATTCTTTTAATTCATATCTTCTCCAAGATAATGTATTTGCAAAGAACAAAAATAAGATGACCCCTTTAATTTTGAATTAAAATTAGGAAAAGATAACTAAGATGTGTGTGTTTGTGTGTGTGTGTGTGTGTGTGTGTGTGTGTGTGTATATATACATATACACACATATATCACCTTTAAGAGAAGTGGTAGGTGGTCTAAAATTCTTCTATCCTGAAGCATGGTGAAGAATACATCCAATATCTAGTCATTTCTGTATTGCCGTGGTTAAATTTTTTGCTGTAATTGGTTAACCTTTACCCCTTGTGTAGTATTTGTTAACTAAGAAGACTGGGTTATGTGATTATTTTGTCTCCCAGATCTAAATGTTTTGTCTTCACCATATATATACGTATATATATATATATATATATATATATA
>RJWK010057220.1:0-14210 GCA_004363435.1 Platanista minor
GCAGTGGTTGCGCGTCCACCTGCCAATGCAGGGGACACGGGTTCGTGCCCCGGTCCGGGAGGATCCCACATGCCGCGGAGCGGCTGGGCCCGTGAGCCGTGGTTGCTGAGCCTGCGCGTCCGGAGCCTGTGCTCCGCAGTGGGAGAGGCCACAGCAGTGAGAGGCCCGCGTACCGAAAAAAAAAAAAAAGAATATATTTGAAGATATTATAGTTGAAAATTTCCCTAATATGGGAAAGAAAATAGTTAATCAAGTCCAGGAAGTGCAGAGAATGCCATACAGTATAAATCCAAGGAGGAACACACCAAGACATATATTACACAAACTATCAAAAGTTAAATACATCAAAGGAAGCATTTCTAGAAAGAGGGGGATATTGTTTTTAAGTTTCACCATTAAATTTGGGCAGTTCTCTTAGTGCAACTCTCTCCTCAGTGGATGGGAGAGTCCCACTGATAAAATTAAGCTATTTAGGTAAATTCGGAATGGTCTGAGTGCCTGCTCATTTGTGTTAGTGCAGAGATTGACTAGATTCAGGCAGTCTACTCTGTCCCTGTGGCAAAGGAATGGGTAAGCCCTAGCATAGAATGTAATTGTTCTCAAAACTGTTTTATATCTTAAGAGTGTCTTATTAAAGTATAGATTTATTTCTTAAAATGTGGGTGATAGGAATTTTAAAGATTTATATAATGCTTCAAAAGCCTTTAGAATACTGCAAGAAAAGGTTTTTTTTTTAATTGGCTTATCTGTATATCTGAACTCTTAAAACTTTCTTATAGCTAAAACACTAGGATTTATCTGCAGGGTTGAAGAGAGATAATCTTGCCTTAAATAGACTGAAACAAAAACAAACAAAACCAGTCAACTGATGTTATACTTGATATTAAAATCTATTTTTCCCTAAAAAAAAAAAAAGTTAAATACAAAGAAAAAATATTAAAAGCAGCAAAGGAAAGGCAAAAAATATCATACAAGGGAATGCCCATAAGGTTAACAGCTGAACTTTCAGCAAAATCTTCAAACCGGGGGCTTCCCTGGTGGTGCAGCAGTTGAGAGTCCGCCTGCCGATGCAGGGGACGTGGGTTCGTGCCCCGGTCCGGGAAGATCCCACGTGCCGCGTAGCGGCTGGGCCCGTGAGCCATGGCCGCTGAGCCTGTGCGTCCGGAGCCCGTGCTCCGCAACAGGAGAGGCCGCGACAGCGAGAGGCCCACGTACTGCAAAAAAAAAAAAAAAAAAAAAAAAGAAAATCTTCAAACCGGAAGGGAGTGGCAGGACATATTTAAAGTGATGAAAGGGAAAAACCTACAACCAAGATTACTCTACCCAGCAAGGATCAAATTCAGATTCAAATGAAATTAAAACGTTTAAAGACAAGCAAAAGTTAAGAGAATTCAGCACCACCAAACCACTTTACAACAAATGCTAAAGGAACTTCTCTAGGCAGGAAACACAAGAGAAGGAAAAGGCCTACAATAACAAACCCAAAACAATTAAGAAAATGGGAATTGGAACATACATATCAATAATCACCTTAAATGTGAATGTAATAAATGCTCCAACCAAAAGACATAGACTGGCTGAATGGATACAAAAACAAGACCCATATACATGCTGTCTACAAGAGACCCACTTCAGACCTAGGGGCACATACAGACTGAGAGTGAGGCTATGGAAAAAGATATTCCATGCAAATGGAAATCAAAGAAACCTGGAATAGCAATTTTCATATCAGAAAAAATAGACTTTAAAATAAAGACTTTTACAAGAGACAAAGAAGGGCACTACATAATGATCAAGGGATCAATCCAAGAAGAAGATATAACAATTGTAAATATTTATGCAGTCAACATAGGAGCTCTTCAATACATAAGGCAAATGTTAATAACTATAAAAGGGGAAATTGACAGTAACACAATCATAGTAGGGGACTTTAACACCCCACTTTCACCAATGGACAGATTATCCAAAATGAAAACAAATAAGGAAACACAAACTTTAAATGACACATTACACCAGATGAACTTAATTGATGTCCATAGGACATTCCATCCAAAAACAACAGAATACACTTCCTTCTCAAGGGCTCATGGAACATTCTCCAGGATAGATCATATCTTGCATCACAAATCGAGCCTCAGTAAATTTAAGAAAATTGAAATCGTACCAAGTATCTTTTCTGACCACAGTGCTATGAGACTATATATAAATTACAGGAAAAAAAACTGTAAAAAATACAAACACATGGAGGCTAAACAATACGCTACTAAATAACCAAGAGATCACCAAAGAAATAAAAAAATACCTAGAAACAAATGACAATGAATACAGGAAGACCCAAAACCTAGGGATGCAGCAAAAGCAGTTCTAACAGGGAAGTTTATAGCAATACAATCCTACCTCAAGAAACAAGAAACACCTCAAATAAACAACCTAACTTTACAACTAAAGCAATTAGAGAAAGCAGAACAACAACAACAAAAAAAACCCCAAAGTCAGCAGAAGGAAAGAAATCATAAAGATCAGATCAGAAATAAATGAAAAAGAAATGAAGGAAACAAGAGCAAAGATCAATAAATGAAAAGCTGATTCTTTGAGAAGATAAACAAAATTGATAAACCATTAGCCAGACTCATCAAGACAAAAAAGGGAGAAGACTCAAATCAATAGACTTAGAAATGAAATAGGAGAGGTAACAACTGACACTGCAGAAATACAAAGGATCATGAGAGATTACTACAAGCAAGTATAGGCCAATAAAATGGACAACTTGGAAGAAATGGACAAAATCCTAGAAAAGCACAACCATCCAAGACTGAACCAGGAAGAAATAGAAAATATAAACAGACCAATCACAAGCACTGAAATTGAGACTGTGATTAAAAATCTTCCAACAAACAATAGCCCAGGACCAGATGGCTTCCCAGGCAAATTCTATCAAACATTTAGAGAGGAGCGAACACCTATCCTTCTCAAACTCTTCCAAAATACAGCACAGGGAGGAACACTCCCAAACTCATTCTACAAGGCCACCATCACCCTGGTACCAAAACCAGACAAAGATGGCACAAAGAAAGAAAACTACAGGTCAATATCACTGATGAACATAGATGCAAAAATCCTCAACAAAATACTAGCAAACAGAATCCAACAGCACATTAAAAGGTTCATACACCATGATCAAGTGGGGTTTATCCCAGGAATGCAAGGGTTCTTCAATATATGCAAATCAATCAATGTGATAAACCATACTAAAAAATTGAAGGACAAACACCATATCATCATCTTAGTAGATGCAGAAGAAGCTTTTGACAAAATTCAACACCCATTTATGAAAAAAAACCCTCCACAAAGTAGGCATAGAGGTAACTTACTTCAACAAAATAAAGGCCATATATGACAAACCCACAGCCAACATTGTTCTCAATGGTGAAAAATTGAAACCATTTCCTCTAAGATCAGGAACAAGACAAGGTTGCCCACTCTCACCACTATTATTCAACATAGTTTGGAAGTTTTAGCCATGGCAGTCAGAGAAGAAAAGAAATAAATGGAATCCAAGTCAGAAAAGAAAAGTAAAACTGTCATTGTTTGCAGATGACATGATACTATACATTGAGAATCCTAAAGATGCTACTAGAAAACTACTAGGACTAATCAATGAATTTGGTAAAGTAGCAGGATACGAAATTAATGCACAGAAATCTCTTGCATTCCTATACACTAATGATGAAAAATCTGAAAGAGAAATTAAGGAAACACTCCCATTTACCATTGCAACAAAACGACTAAAATACTTAGGAATAAACCTACCTAAGGAGACAAAAGACCTGTATGCAGAAAACTATAAGATGTGGATGAAAGAAATTAAAGATGATACAAACATATGGAGAGATATACCATGTTCTTAGATTGGAAGAATCAATATTGTGAAAATTATTATACTCCCCAAAGCAATCTAAAGGTTCAGTGAAATCCCTATCAAACTACAAATGGCATTTTTCAGAAAATTACAACTAAAAAATTTCACAATTCGTATGGAAACACAAAATACCCCAAAGAGCCAAAGCAATCTTGAGAAAGAAAAACGGAGCTGGAGGAATCAGGCTCCCTGACTCCAGACCATAGTGCAAACTAACAGTAATCAAGACAGTATGGTACTGGCACAAACACAGAAATATAGATCAATGGAACAAGATAGAAAGCCCAGAGATAAACCCACGCACATATGGTCACCTTTTCTTTGATAAAGGAGGCAAGAATATACATTGGAGAAAAGACAGCCTCTTCCATAAGTGGTGCTGGGAAAACTAGACAGCTACATGTAAAAGAATGAAATTAGAATACTTCTTAACACCATACACAAAAATAAACTCAAAATGGATTAAAGACCTAAATATGAGGCCAGACACTATAAAACTCTTAGAGGAAAACATAAGCAGAACACTCTTTGACATAAATCACAGCAAGATCCTTTTTGACGCATCTCCTACAGAAATGGAAATGAAAACAAAACTAAACAAATGGTACCTAATGCACGTCAAAACCTTTTGCACAGAAAAGGAAACCAAAAAGAAGGTGAAAAGACAACCCTCAGAATAGGAGAAAATATTTGCAAATGAAGCAACTGACAAAGGATTAATCTCCAAAATATGCAAGCAGCTCATGCAGCTCAATATCAAAAAAAACAAATAACCCAATCCAAAAATGGGCAGAAGACCTAAATAGACATTTCTCCAAAGAAGATATACAGATTGCCAACAAATACATGAAAGGATGCCCAATATCATTAATCATTAGGGAAATGCAAATCAAAACCACAATGAGGTATCACCTCACACTGGTCAGAATGACCATCCTTAAAAAATCTACAAACAATACATGCTGGAGAGGGTGTGGAGAAAAGGGAACCCTCTTGCACTGCTGGTGGGAATGTAAATTGATACAGCCACTGTGGAGAACAGTATGGAGGTTCCTTAAAAAACTAAAAATAGAACTACCATACGACCCAGCAATCCCACTACTGGGCATATACCCTGGGAATACCATAATTCAAAAAGAGACATGTACTGCAATGTTCACTGCAGCACTATTTACAATAGCTAGGAAATGGAAGCAACCTAAGTGTCCATCAACAGATGAATGAATAATGAAGATGTGGCACATATATACAATGGAATATTACTCAGCCATAAAAAGAAATGAAACTGAGTTATTTGTAGTGAGGTGGATGGACCTAGAGTCTGTCATACAGAGTGAAGGAAGTCAGAAAGAGAAAAACAAATACCGTATGCTAGCTCATATATATGGAATCAAAACAAAAAATGGTTCTGAAGAACCTAGGGGAAGAACAAGAATAAAGAAGCAGCTGTATAGAATGGACTTAAGGACACAGGGAGGTGGAAGGGTAAGATGGGACGAAGTGAGAGAGTAGCATTGACATATACACACTACCAAATGTAAAATAGATAGCTAGTGGGAAGCAGCAGCATAGCGCAGGGAGATCAGCTCGGTGCTCTGTGACCACCTAGAGGCGTGGGATAGGGAGGGTGCAGGGAGATGCAAGAGGGAGGGGATATGAAGATATGTGTGTACTTATAGCCGATTCTTTGTTATAAAGCAGAAACTAACACAACATTGTAAAGCAATTATACTCCAATAAAGATGTTTAAAACAATAAAATTAAAAAAAAAGAATCTAGGATAAGACTTAGGTGTGGATGTAGGGTGGCTGAATGACAGCACAGTAAAAAGTTTCATTTTCCGCTCTACACATACCACAACAGTCATATTTCTACAGCAGTGTCAGGAATAATGTTGGTGTCTTTACTTCTCTCTGTTTTCTGAAAGCTTTTGATAGAGTTGGGGGATAACACTCTAATTCAGAAGGAAAAATTAAGGCACAATTGACGACAGTCTGTAATTAAGTGCTAAATTGTCTGGCACGGGTCTTAAGTCCTGCAGGAATCCAAAGGAAGGTCAGTCAATGAAGGCTGAGTAATGCGTGGGCAGCTGGAGCTCTGACATTTGAGAATGTGTAACTCTGGTCAGCACATATTTCCTGGATGAGGTGGAACTGGCCCTGGACCTTAAAGCATGGGGAGTACACTGGGCTTGGGGGAGGGGAGGAGAGGGGTCTCTGGATCGAGGCACAGGGGATGGCGGAAAAAAGGCAAGGAGGCAGAAAGAGGTTAGGCGCAAGGGCAGGAGTCTGACTCCAACAGGAGTGGAACGCTGTGTGCGTGGAATCTGGATGGTTGCATGTCTGGCTATTGGGGGAGGGGAGCTGTGGAATCCAAGCTCAATGACTCTGGGCTACTGGGCTTTTGGAAAACTATCCAGCAGCTGTGGGCAGGTGAATCTAGACTCCAAAACAAATAATTTCCTGGGGAATCTACCACACAGCTATTTCAAAGGAGCTCCCACCTCTGTATAGGCAATGTCTCCTTGGATGCCCATGACAATCCTGGGAGGGAGGGATTGTTAAGCAACCATATACTTCAAACAGACATGGGTTGAGTGGGAACAGTAGAGTAAGTTGGAAGGTCACCTCCTTTCTAGATTCCAATGCAAGCACTCTGGGAAGGGGCAGTGGTAGCAGATGTCAAACTGGGCTTCCTGGAATCTAGAAGCATCTTGCACCCTGAATTCCCCTTTATGCTCCCTCCCTGCAAACATGTACTTGCTTTACAAAGACAATACTATCATTGATTGTGTGTACACTGTGCTAAGTACTTTAAGGGAATGAATTCATTTCATCCTCACAACAATCTTGTGAGGTGAGAGATGTTATTATCTCTATTTTCAGATAAGGAAACTGAGGCACAGAGAGATTAGGAACCTGTCCAAGGTCATATGTCTGGCAAGTGATTCCAAACCAGGCAGTTTACCACCACAGCCCACTCTCTCACCTGCCTCACTCCAAAGGTACACTCTGGGCCCATCCATCATGGACCTCTAATAGGAAATGGCTCTTTCAATCCCCACAACAACCCTGGATGAGAGGGACCATTCAGCGACCTGAAATTCCAAGCAGATGTGGTGTGACTAGAGAGATTAGAGTGGGTAGGAAGGTCATGGAGTCAAAAGATGTGGCTCAGAGCTATTCTGTGTTTATTTCCCCACCTGTCATCATCACTGCTACCCCACCCATATCAGCAGCAGTAGAAACAACAACCTCAGCACCTTTTGGAGCCTCAAGCCAAATTGTCGCATGAGTCCTACTGGAAGAGGCAGGGCATGTGTGGTACCACAGCCCCTCTTGTGTTATGCTGTGGGCCTGGGAGGAGGAAGGAGGAGACACCGTAGTGCTGGCAGCAGTCAGGGAAAAGAGGCGGGGAAGGAGGGTAATAAAGAACCCAGGGAGCATGACCAAGGGCAAAGAAAAATGAGGTTCCACAGGTAGGGGAGGGGAGAGGTCATGAGATCCCTGCATTTCAGCAGAGCATAGACTGATGAGGGGATATTGGGGGCAAACAAACTACAGTGAGATCAAAATAAAACCTCAAGGGCTTCCCTGGTGGCGCAGTGGTTGAGAGTCCGCCTGCCGATGCAGGGGACACGGGTTCGTGCCCCGGTCCGGGAAGATCCCACGTGCCGCGGAGCGGCTGGGCCCGTGAGCCATGGCCGCTGAGCCTGCGCGTCCAGAGCCTGTGCTCCGCCACGGGAGAGGCCACAACAGTGAGAGGCCAGCGGACCGCAAAAATAAAATAATAAAATAAAATAACATAAAACCTCAAAGCGGTCCTTGTGAGAATAGCAAGCTGTCTTGATGTTGGACAATGAATGAGTAACTTGTAGGCAGGTGTCCCATGTGGGGAGTGAGTAGGTGCCAGGAGTAGGGTCTAGTGAGAGTGAAAGGCTGCTTCACCAGGCTCAAAGCTTCATGCTTTCCAAGACTTGGGTGTGCCCCAGACTGTAGTGTTAACCTTTTATTGTTCTGTGGCTCCTTGGCTGACTGCTGAAACCCATAAACCCCGTCTCAGACTAATACTTTAAATGCATTAAAATGCATAAGATTATAAAGGAAACAAATTATATCAAAATATTAAACTAAACTTGTATGAAATACTAATATAAATGCTTCTTTATTAATGCATGAAATTTAAAAATTTACTGGTGATTCTAACTACTATTCTAATTTCAAAATAATATCACCTGTAAAGGCTATCTAGAGGTAGCTACAATGATAATAATGTGATATGAAAATAATCTGTGATTTCTCTTAGAGGCAAAGTTTTACATATTACTAATGCTGTGGTGGTTCATTGCCCACAAAATGAAATGAAATGAGAAATTTCCATTACAAGTTAACAAAAATAGAAATTCAATTTTTTCCCTCCTGACATCACAGGGGTCCTCACTGAGAAATATGCATATGGCAATGGGAATTCACGTTTGACTGCAGACCTAGTCCCAGGTTTCCTACTGGTCATGTGTCCTTGAAAGTGGTCTCTGACTCTTGACGGCCAGCTCACAAGATAATTCCATTCTTTCCTCTCACAAATATTTATGAGAAATTGAAGCTACTGAATTCTATGCCCTGGTTCTGGAGAGCAGGCACAAGCAAGTCCAAATCCAAGTCTATCAACCCACCAACACAGATCCTCATGTTCACAGACCCATTCCTGTTGGATATGAAATTAGATTCCTCCCATCAGGTGGTTTCAAGCCATGACCGAAAAGGAAGCCAGACAGAGGTCATGATTCTGCCTTCTTGGAATAAACCAGTGCCACCCCAGGGGAGTCCTGTGAAACAGGCACACACATCTGGCTGGACAGAGTGTGGAGTGTTTATTACAAAACCAGTTACATGTTTACAGTAAGCCCCAGGGAGTTTGGCAGACAAAGCAAATGACAGAGAGTAAGAAGGAGAGTGAGAGTAAGAAGGGAAGTGAGAGGGAAAGAGAGAGAGGGAGTGAATGAGAATAAAAATTGGAAGAGGCCTCAGAGGCCCTCCAGTCTAACTCCTTTGTGTCAGTTGGAGACCCCAAGGCCCAGAGGAGGGATGTGCCCTGGAGGGGCACAGAGCAGTTCAGAGCTGAGTCACTGGCTAGTCGCCTGCTCTTTTCCCTCTGTAACTCTTGCCTGTTTGACCAGAGGTGAGCATGAGCCAACTGGCTTGGAATATGCTTCCGGAAGCAGTGTCCAAAATGGCTAACAGCTCCCCATGCTTCCATGATGCTATATCTCTGGTGGCAAGCACAAGGATAAATATCACCATCTTGAGGAAGGGAACCAAATGCTATGGTCATACTTTGGACATGCGGAGTTCAAATTGATGGCCAGTCACACTGATCAGGGGCCCGGTGTGATTCTGTAGGCAGGGTGTGGCCAGCCATGAAGTGGATTGGGCAGGGACTTGAGGGCAGGAAGAAAAGTGGGAAGAAAGGAGGAAGGTGGGTTTCCTGCTGCTCCTTAAGGGGCAGGAGAAGGTGAGGAGGAGGGAGGCTGGCCTGGATGATGTGGCCCTCAGTGGGGTCCAGCCTGCTCAGTCTGCTCTTCACCACAGGGCTTGAACTGTGAGTGCAGCTGGGGCATCCCTACATGTATAATTTCCTTCTCTGATTTCCAGAGAAGTCAGTGAAGAGCTGTTTATCATCATCATCATCATCATCATCATTTTATCAGTGTCACTATTATTATTTTGCTCTTTCATTACTTAGACAGATTTTATCCTCACTTTGGTTGGCAGGTCTCCAGTCCCAAGTCACACCCAGGGCCAAATGGGGCACTGGAAAAAGTATAGGACTCTGAACTTCAGCTCAGATTTGAGGTGCAGCTCTGCCTCCTACTAGCTTGATTAGATGACTTGAGTGAATTCTCAACCTTCCTGAGTCTAGGTGGCCAATATGCAAAAGGGGGAATCTGACCTCTACCTCAGGTTGCTGTTAAGAGGTACACATCATGAACTGATGTGACAAAGTGCTCTGATCAGTGTACAGCACTCTTGCTCTGTGTGGGGATTACCAGGCTAGTGCCTGTAAGAAAGCAGTCTTCCTGGTGGTCACGCTGTTTTTTGCTTGACAGAGGCACCGGCACATTCAAAAGTGAAATCTGAGAAGAATGCAATTTTCTATTTTTTCTTCTTGCACAAAAGGGAAAATGATTTACTGCATTGCTCCCCAAAACTTGATGTCAGCTAGCTATAGCCACCGCCAGATTAGGGAGTGAAAAATCTGGAGCTCACCGTCAGAGCTTATGAACAATTCATGAGACCAAAACATGCTTCAAGCTCCGACCTTTTGGGCCAGGGATCTGAGACCAGGGAAAGGCCAGAGATCACCTAGCCAGCCTCTTACCTTTGATCACCCACATTTCAGCTCTATACCAAGGCCAAATGTCCAGCAACTATAAAAACTGGGATAGGAAGAATGTTTGCTGGGTGCTGGAATCCACAAACCAATCTCCACCCAGAGATGGAACATTGCAGAGAAAGAGCACAGGCTCTGGAGTCAGACAAGCCTGAGTTCCCGTGCCAACTCTGCCACTTAAATCTGTGGAACTTTCTGTAAGTGCCTTCCCTTTTCTGAGTAGAGGTTTCTCCAGTAACCTTCAAGTCCACCTATAGCCTTGACCTCTATCCTATTTCCTGTCCTCCAGATACTTACTACAGACTGCTATGTGGACCTCCCAAATCTGAATCTTTTTCAAAACAAAGCCCTGCTTCCTCTCCTTTGCACACACACCCATCAGCCTGCTTACATGCATGTCCATAGCTAATTGTTTCCTTGATCCTATGCCCTGTAACTACTCAAGGACAACACTCAGGTAATTTCCTCTATCTGTTTCATCAAATTTTTCCTTTCTTATCTCCATCAGCATGCAAACATGTCATATATCTCCCACCTCTAAAATACCCAAACCTTGAGCCCCATTCTCCTCCAACTACCACCTTTCTCTTAACCCACACAGAGTCAAACACCTGCAAAGCGTTGTCTCACCTTCTGGTTCCTCTTCTTTGTTTCACATTCTCTCCTCAATCACATCAGTTTCTGATGCACTTCACTATGGTTCTTAACAAATCATCAAAGACCTCCATCTTGCCGAAGTTCATGATCACTTCTGTTCTCATTGTTCTAGACCTTTCAACAGCCTTTGACTTGTTAATTCCACCTTTATTCTTAAAACACTGTCTTCTGGACTAGAACTAGAATTATACTCAGCTGGTTTTTACTCCATTTGTAGCAGTTCCCTCCAAATCTCCTTTCCTGGAGCTGCTTCCTCTTCCGGACCTTTGAATGTTGAAGTGTCCCCGGGCTCCATCTTTGATCTTCTCTATTTCATCTACATTCCCTCTCTAAAGGATCACTTGGTTTGCAATGCCATTTGGGTAATGACAACTCCCAAATTTATCCGTGGCCTCTTCCTTGGGTATTGGACTCACATATCAAACTACCTATTTGTCATCTCCAGGCGAATGTATAATAGCCATCTTAGATTCGACACATACAAAACACAATTCTTGATTAGCCGGTTCCTGCCATTACCAAGTCTGCTCCTCCCCACATTTCTTCCCATAACAATAAAGGGCACCACCATCTACCTATTTGTTCAGGCTACCCTCAAACGTATGAGTCAAACTTGACTCCTTTCTTTCCATCCTATTCTTTGACAAGTGCTATCAGCCTTATCTTCGACATGTAGCATTCAACTACTCTCCAGCCCCTATACTGCCATCACTGTGGCTCAAACCACTATCATCTTCCCCCGGATTATTGCAGGATAGCTTCTTTGCGATCTCCTTGCTCCTGCTCTGCTCTCCCTCTAATCTGTCCTCAACACAGCAGCCAGAGAGATCCTATTAGAACAAAAATCAGACCATGTCATTCTATGCAAGACTCTCCAGTGCTTTCATAGTTCTAAGAATAAAATTCAAACTCTAAACATGGCTTCGAGGGCCCTGCTGATTTGGCTTCTGCCTACCTTACTCTCTGACATCAATCTCTTAACACTCTCCCCCTCCTGCTTCGTATCTGTCAAGCACTCTTCTCTACTTCTTGCTCCTCAAATGCACCAAGATTGTGCCTACCATAGGGCCTTTGCATTTGCTGTTACCCTTCTGAGAGATCTGGAATGCTCTTATTAAAAATATTTGAAGGGCTGGATTATTTTTTTCAGGTCTCAGTTCAGATATTAACTGTTTATCAAGGCCACCTCTGGTCACCTTGATGTAGCTGCTCAGTCCCTGTCGTTCTTTACCTCATTACTCTAGTTTAATTTCTCTGTAATACTTATCAGAACCTAAAACGGTGTCACTGTTATTTAGCTGCCATTGTCTGCCTGTCCCAGTAAAATAATGCCTCCATGGGAGGAGGAGCCTGGTCTTTACTGTTCATGACTCTATCCCAAGCACCAGATCAACTCTGTCATAGAGTGATCACTCAACACATATTTATTAAATGAATAAATGATTTCCCTGCTTCCAGCTTGCCTCCAATAATCCTTTCTCTACACTGAACACAGAGTGATCTTTTAAGAATGTAAATTAGATCATGACACTTAAAATCCTTTAATGGTTTGCCATTTCA
Source organism: Platanista minor (assembly GCA_004363435.1). NCBI lineage: Eukaryota > Metazoa > Chordata > Mammalia > Artiodactyla > Platanistidae > Platanista > Platanista minor. The sequence goes on from RJWK010057220.1 coordinate 12,527, forward strand.
CTTCAAATAAACAAATAAAACTGCAAGCCCTTACAGTGGCCTACGAGACTTGCCATGACCTGACCCTTGCTCACATCTCAAACTACAACTCCTTCCACTCTACCCGTAGCCCACTGTGTGTCAGTCATGTAAACTTTCTACCAGTTCCTGAAATTCATTGTGATCTTCCCTACTTCTGGGCCTTTGCTTTGCTGGTATCTCTGTATTCAGTGTTCTTCCTCCCCGCTTCATGCCACTACCCACCCAAGGCAATAGTACAGACAGTCACTGCTCTAGGAACACCAAGATGAGAAGGATCATTTCCCACTGGGTTGGCTGGAGGAGCTAGGACGCTCTGCTCATCCACAAATTGACATTTTCAGGCTTTATTTACACACAGGCTACCACCATACTCCAAAGTCACACAAATAAAGACAAAAGAAGCTCAGGTCTCTACCCTCTTCCCAGCACAGTTTTAAAGTAAACTATCTACTTGGCTTTGATCATTCCCTCTCTCTCCCACACCCACTCAACACTTCCTCCAGTCTAATCTGGCCACAGGCCCCCCCACTACTCACTCCCCTGATCTTGAGCATTATCAATAACCTCCACGTTACAAAATCCACTGGACGCTGATGTATATTCATCTTGTCTGACCTTTCAGGATTATTGGGAAGAGGAAAACACCAGCCTGTCTGTTTTCCCTCCTATCTCTTTGTCTATTCATTGTCAGTCTTCTTTGCTGGCCCTTCCTTCTCTACTTAAAGCTCTGTCTCTAGTTCACACTTCAGACCTGTATATCGAACTGTCCACTACCCATTTCCATGTAGAAGTACCAGCAGCAATTCAAATATGTCACTGACCAAAAGGGAAACCTTGATCTTCTTCCCAAGGCTTTTCCGCATGCAGCAACCCCCTTCTCAGGAATAGTAACACCATCCTCTCCACTGCAGAAAGCAACAAACCTGAATATCCCCTTTGACAGCTCCCTCTCCTTCACCACATCCATCCAATCAGTTCCCAAGTCTAGTACATTCTACGTCTCAACTATCTCTTGCCTTTGCCCCCTTCTCTCCATCTCCCCTGGTGGAAATTTAAGCTCAGATCACCATTAACTCACCTGGACTTCTGCAACTGCGTCCCCTCTGGTGCTCTTACATCTAATTTCACCAGTCTCCTGTCCTCTAACCACACTGCAGGACGAAGGATCTTCTGAAAGCTGTAAGTCAGATTATTACCCTCCCCTGCTCAAGACCTCCCCTTGCTCAGTGGCTTCTTCTTGATTGTTTCTGGAATCAAAGTCAAGCTCCTGAGCTTGGCATTCAAGGTTCTGCTGGACCTGGCCCCAGAAAACCTCAGCCTGTTTGCCTCCCACCACTCGTTGTGCCTGAGGTTTTAACCTCGCTAGAGCACTTGTGTGCTCCTTCTTCCCACCCCTGTGCCTCTGCTCACGCTGTCCCCTGTGCTTGGGATGGCCTTCCCCTTCCCTCCATATGGCAAATTCATACTCATTTTCTTATTCCCATTTCAAGCATTAGCTGCTGTAACATTTTTCTGTCTCCACGCTCCCCTCCCCATGTTGCTGCTGGGTCTGGGTTATGAACATTTCCTCTGGATTCCCATGGCCTCTTGTGTTCCCTTATCATTCATCCTTATTACAGAGTATGCAGTCGTACCCAGATCCACCTGTTCCCAGGACCGGGGG
>RJWK010057221.1:0-14208 GCA_004363435.1 Platanista minor
AAAAAAAAAAAAAAAAAAAAATCTGCTCAAATGACTTCATTCTACTTGCCAACGCCCGTCAACTACTTGGTTGGTTTTAAGAACAGCGAATCACTGTGCGCTGTGCGGTGATCCCGGATTGTTACAGTTTGCTGCTCTTCTTTAAATGTGCTTTGATTTTCAAGCGATGGGACTGTTTTGCACCAAGTGGAACAGTTTGAAAATACTGAAGACCATCCATTTTTTATTACCTAGAATTTAGAAGTGATCGGGGTTTTGAAAAGAGGCCCAGTGTAATTTTGAAAGGACTTGTTCTGAAGCTTTTCAGTGTTAACACATGCAGTGCTGTGCTTTCCCCACCTAGCGAGAAGGGGCCACCTCAGCATCTGGCTATGAAGGGGGCAAGGGGCTCCAGCGGCCCCTCGGAGGTGGGACCCCCGCCGGTGAAGCGGGACGTATGGACGGCAGACGGAGCGGGATGTCCCCAACAGCAGCCTGTGAGGTCTCTGTCCGAAACCGGGAGGCTCGTAAGCTGAGTCTTGTAGGAGCTCAGCCTTAAGCCAAACCTTCTCTTTAAGCCCACCCACGATACCGTGCAGAAACAAGGCGCTCAGTTCCGTCCACCTTCAGGGAAGATAAAGCAGGGATGAGTGTTTTCCAGGGGATGACATGGACACGTGCCTTGTGAGGCCAATAAATGCCGGCAAAAGACACACATCGAAGTCTCCAGGGCCTGTACTTTTTTAATAAAATCCCTACAACGGCATACTGGTTTTGTGTATCTGCTTCTTCAGCTGCTGTTCAGAGCCATGTGGTGACCACAATCACACACTCTCTACAATTCAGATGGAAAGTTAGAGGCTGTCAGTTCTGTGCCTGACTGGCTCTCTGGACAGGTTCCCCTTGATAGCAGAGCGCGTACCTACCCGGCTCTCTACCTGGGCTGACTCCCAGCCCCCCTCCCCGGGGTGTAGGACGGTGGCCCACGTAGGGCCCCATCTGCCAAAACGAGGAGGGCGCTTGCATTTGTTCTTCTGTTTTCGCCAAGCATAAAGTTATATTTTAATACAGAGCAGGCTCAAGAATCACTATCCTAGAGAAATCAAAGAGCTGCGTCAGGAACAGGTATTTTATTGTGACTTTCTGTCAGTTCCTGACTCAGGACCCTGTACCCCGTGACAGTTCAGGAACCCTCATGACGTCCACACGTAAACGCAAATACACGACTGTGGACAGAACACGCAGAGAAGGAGCCAGTGGGTCTCATATTCGAGGTGCTTTTTATAATAAAATTACACCAAAAATACAGCAACAAATAGCCAACAGTTTATTAGACAAAATGAGAACCCCCATGTCACGGAGAACACCACGACCAGAGTCGGGGACTGTGGATAGTTCCGGTCCACAACGAGCCCTCCCAACGGTCTCCAATCACACCACTGCTGCTCAGAAGAGGGGTTTCCTTCCACCCACCATGGTGGGTCTTTAGTCTCAACGGTACCAGAATGAAACTGTACACAAGGACTGACCAGGCAGGGTTTAAAACACGCGTTAGGCTGCTCTGCAGGCTGAGACAGAACACACAGTCTTAAATAGTTTTTAATGAAACATCACACTCTTAATAAGGAAAGAGCAACAAAAGAGCGATGGCGATGGTTTAAGAACTCAGCATGCGTGAGTGAAGCAGCAGACAGAACAGATTCACCACCGGCCTGTGCCGAGGACCCGCACGCACGGGCAAGATCTGTGGCCGAGAGAAACCATCAACAGGACTTTTCTTTAAAACCTTGGCAGCTGGGGCTCCCCTGGTGGCGCGGTGGTTGGGAGTCCGCCTGCCGACGCAGGGGACGCGGGTTCGCGCCCCGGTCCGGGAGGATCCCACGTGCCGCGGAAAGGCTGGGCCCGTGAGCCGTGGCCGCTGGGCCTGCGCGTCCGGAGCCTGTGCTCCGTGGTGGGAGGGGCCGCAGCGGTGAGGGGCCCGCGGACCGCAAAAAAAAAACACAACAAACAATAATAATAAAAAAACCTTGGCAGCACTTGACCGCACTTCTGTTTCTTAACAAATCCTCCCCATCCCCAATATAAACAGATGTTTATTCGTCGGAAGAAAAGAAAGTGAGAGCGTGTTTCGTGGGAAGGAGAGGGTGAGACGTGTTTAAAATACCAGGACGCCAACCAGCACGGCGGTCGTCTCCCGAGACTTTGGACCCGCGGCAGCAGGTGTCTATCAGACGGGAAACCAGCGGCAGGGCGACCAAGGGCCTTTAGCAGGGCTCAACCACAGGAAGGCACTTACCTAGGCCGCCAGGTGGAAGAAAAGGAACCAACCCCAGCCCCATGCAAGTTTTAGGGAAGTCAGCCGTTTGCTCTCCGAGCCCCCAGAGCACCTTCCCACGGATCTGTCTGTCCATCTGTCCATCCAACAGACCTGACGGGGGTGCAGGAGCATCAGGTCCTCCTGCTGGCGGGCGTGCCGTCTGCTCTCGACCGTTGCATGTCATACTTCACGGAAACAATAAGGAAGAGCAGGAGGGTAGCTCCTTGAATAGCAGCCAGAAGAAAAAAGTAATAGTTCAAATAGCAGCCGTTGATGTTGCCTAGAGAAAAGGAAAGAAAGAAGCGCGGAAGCTGCACTTAGAGTTTAAAAGATTTTATTTATTTAACTTGGTTCCTACGAAGGTCAGAGTGACTTTTAACTGTGGTCATTAAAAAAGAAAAAAAAAAGAAAGAAAGAAAAGAATCCTACCCCTAATTCAAAATACACAAGTGCTTTGTTTCCAAAGCCACTGTGAGTCAGCTGTGTCTCAACACGGGCTCCGGGCTGGGGCCTCCTGCCCCCACACGATGAGGAGCCCCCCACTGTCTCCACGTCAGATCCTGCGGCGGACGGCCCTCCTCGCCTGGGTCTACAGTCTGCACACATGCCAAGACCGCACATCGGGCCAGGACGCAGCCTGGACGTCACGTCAGGTGTGAGTGCTGGACTCCGGGTCGTCACCTGACATCAAACAAAGTACCATCACAGGCCGGGACAGACGGCTGAACACACACTCCATGCGCTAGGGGGAGGCACAAGCTTGCTTTTCACGTTTCTCCTTAAAAACTTCAGGCTGCAGGTTGCTACGCAGGCGCCCACTTTAACCCTAAGAGCTGACACACTGAACGGCCGACTCTGGCCCGAGCACCACGCGAGGCGTCCTACGTGCGAGGCTCCGTTCAGTGCCCGATCAATGCCGAGGCGACGGAGGTTAAGGGCACGGACCGCGGAGCTCCACCGAGGAGGCTCAAACCCCAGCGTCTTGGTCCCTGGGCCCAGGTTCCCTGCCTGTCAAATGTGGAGACAGCACCCGGACGGCGCGGCCGCCTCCTCTTCACGGGGCCCCGTTAGGAGCCCCAGTCCACACGTAGGTCCGGGGCCACCAGGGCTGTAAACCTGCCGCCTGTCCCCTGAGAAGTGGCCACGCGGCATGGAGGCGCAGGGCTGTGTGGAGGGGACACCAGAGCCGCACACAGCATGCCACCCCGGCTCCCAACAAAGACGGCGTCGCTGCAGCCCTGGAATGGTCTACCGCTGACGCCGCTGGTCACCCACTGGAAAGGGCCGGGCACACTGCCGAACAGAGGGGCAGAGAGGGGGCGGTGCGTCAGCAGCGTCTCTGGAGGACGCTGGTCTTAGGAAGAAAGCTGCCGTGCTCTCTGACCGGCTTCAAAAGCATCTCCCATTGGCTTATTTAAAATGCCAGACTTCCCTTCCTCTGAAGGTCTCTGTCAAGCTGGGTTATTCAGGAACTTCCTTTTTCTATCTGAACATATACTCATTGAAATCGGATGTTTAACACTGCTTGTATTTAATGGAACTAATGAACAGATATAATACACACGTTTGTATAACAAGCACTCACGTGTTTTAACGAATTCTCACCCCTTCAAGCTGTAGCAAGACAATGATCCCACACGTTTACCGCTTTGGGAAGAGATCCAGCGATACCTGGAGTCTCTACCAGACTGTGTTATCTACTCAACAGTGGTCAGAGAGTTGAAAACAGTGGCTTGGTCCTCGTTGCGGGCGGGCGGGCGGGCTCCACACTGGACACAGAGATCCCACCCCCTGGACCCTGGTTTGCAGACGCCAGCGCTGCAGTGCTGCTTGGTGCCACCTCAGCAAGGCTGTCGTCAAAACACCAGTCACGCCATTCGAAGTGCCAGCTCTGAAACATCAATCTCCCCCAAACTAAAGAGTCATTTACAACTTCCAAAGCTCAAAGCTGGCAGAGCGAGCAAACTGTACACTGTGTTTTCCCTGCCAGGGCCAGTCGCAGTCTGGCGCTAGGAAGGGGTATTCAGAACTGGGTCCACCACCTAAAAGTGATCACCCTGTACTTTCTTGGGCCTCTTCACAAACAGGAGGTAATTGCATATAAAGACAGTAAACTCTGGGTGTTTCATATTTGATAAGACTGACTCCTGGGCCCCAATAAACAAGCTTCATGTGTCCCCCAAACACATGCACAAGAACATTCCCAGCTGCTTTATTTGTTGACGGCCTCAAACTGGAGACGCCACGAACACCCACACGCAGCAGAACAAATGAATTCTGACTTATTCGTATGACGGATACTCCGCAGAAATAACAAAGAACCAATCACTGGGATGACTCTGAGAACTCAGTGCTGAGTGAAAGGCCACGGCCACGGCCACGGCAGAGGACGAGAGGCCACACGTCTCAGCAGGGCCGACCTCAGAACAGAGCTCATCTTGCCGGGGGCTCAACTCAGAAAGGACAGAAGGAACCCGTCCACGTCCTGCATTTTGATCTGGATGAAACGCACAGCAAGCCGTGCGCTCAAGACCAGTGCCCTTCACGGCACGGATGTGATCCCCAGTCTACATAGTAACAGCGAGGACAAGCGGGCCTAGGGGAGGACACAGAGAGGAGGAAACAACGAGGTGAGAGTCTAGGGACTCTTCCTTCGGATGTGGTCCTGGAACCTGACGGAAGTTATCCGCGTGTCAGTCGGGAAACGCTGAGCCAGCCCCCCTGCCGCCGGAGCCCGAATGCAGGCAGGACCTGTCAAAGGGCGGAGCCGGGAAGAGCCCAGGACTCAGAGAAGCCGTGCGCTCTGGGATCGCCGCGGCGGCTCCTCCTACAGAAACAAGGAGCTGGGGGCGGCGGGGAGGAGGGGTCCCCTGTCCCGTTCTCTCTCCAAACCACCGCCCATGACAGCCAGCTGCCCCTAACCGAGCGGGAGCCGACCTGCCACGTCTGCTCACATCCCTGGACGTGGGGCTCGGGCAGAAGGGACTGGAGGGAAAACAAGAGAGACCACCTTGCACTGCTGGGCGGGCAGCTGGCCCGGGACACACGGCAAGGCGCTTCTCTTCCGTGAAAATGACCCGACAAACAGAATCCAGGTCCGACATCTCTCCACATGGGCCACGTGCATCAATACTGGACATAAACCTCACAATGAAAAGGTTTAAAATTACCTGTCAGAGGTAAAGGGTGAGTGGCAGGTAAACTACCAGTTATTAAATTAGTAATGGCTGGGGGCAGGGTGGATTAAAACACTGGAAGGCAATGAGAATGACAAAAACCAGTCGATCCTTTAAGATACACGTGGAAGTAAAACAACAGCATCTGTATCTTAAGAACTAGCGAGCTGTGGCCCCTATAACATGTCTTTCTTTGAAGGAGGTCTGTCACACGTACAAAACAGATGACGTGACACCAAGAGCGCAGAAGAACTCCCAGAACCCTGTGTAACTGGACTTACACCCTCCGAGGGGCAGGAGTAATGAGCACATCCAGGAGGGCCTGCCCCGCACACCACTGGCTCTCACAGCCGGACCAGCTGGACACATCCCCAGTGGTGCCCGGGGGTAGCAGGGGCTCCGGTTTCTGGAAGCTGCATCAGGGGTCTCTGGGCCGAAACGCCCCCCCCTCAAGACGAGAATTTTAACTGAATCATGGGAGGGCTTTTGGAATTCTGCAATTTCTGGAGAACAGTCTCCAAGCTTTCACCAGATTTTCAAGGGGATTTAGAACCTAGAAGTGGCTCAGTACCCAGGGGGTACTGAGCACAGAGAAGCCACAAAATCTGGGATCACACCTCCTGCTCCTTCTACAGGGGACGGCAGACGCCACGTGCCTATACAAGGAAAAGCAATATGGTGGTTTTTACTGATACAACATACAAAGAAGAAACACACCTCCGTCTCCTGGGTCTGTTTAAAGGCTATCATAAATATGGCAACAGCAAAGCTTTCATCTCTCGGGAGTGATTTTGCTCAAGCTGCCACCTACTGGTATTAGCTGTAAAATCCCATTATGATTGATAACGAGTAATACTTGTTTTTAACAAGGCAACTTATTATCTATCTCTTCTTTTTTTTTTTTTCTTAACAGCAGGAAATTAAAAGGTACCGTCAGGAAAAGAAACAAAATACGAAAATAAGAAACTGGGCTGGCCAGAAAGTTTGTCAGGTTAGTGAACACGTTGTTCAATAAAGTTCTTCATGAAAATGAAAAACGTGGCTTTACTTAAAACCGAACAAACTTTCTGTCCAACCTGATAAATGAAGGGAAATTTGTGATACAGATTTTATTTGCCTCATAATAAAATAAAACTAGTGCTGGACCTGAAGGTGGGAAGGTCTACTCATCACAGACGCTCCGAGAAAACAGCAGCCACAGAGCTGCCACTGGAGGCCGACCTGGGGCAGGAGAGGCCCACCCGTCCCCAGGAGATCATCAGGGACGTGGGTAAACCGGGGGAGGTGGGTGGTCTGACGGGGCGCAGGGAGCAGGCCGGGGGCTCCCGGGGCAGCCCGGCGACGCTGACCGTGTCTGGTCCCGGGCACCCCGCGAGGCCCGGGGACTGCGGCGCTCGCCGGTCCCTGCCAACGACGGGGAGGGGGGCCGCGAGGGGGGGGCCTTACCGAAGTCCGTGTGGCTGCTCATCCACCCGATGGCCTTGAGGGACACCAGTGCCAACAGCCCTGAGCCCACGAAGGACCCGACGCCAGAGAAAAAGAAGAACAAGCCCATGATGGCGCTCTGCATGGACTTGGGGGCGGCCGAGTACGCAAATTCCAGGCCTGGGGAGGAAAAGGAGGGCGTTGTGGGAGAGGAGCAGGGCGCCCGCGCCGCCGCCCTCGGACACCGGGCTCTGGAGAGCGGCGCTGAGACGGCACCCAACTGGCTGCTCACCTCCTGCTGTCCCAGCCCCTAGACACGCCGCGAGGTGGCCCGTCACCTCCCGCCTTCACACTTGAAGGCAGCATTTGACTTGTCAGCTGTTCCTCATGGAAGGAAAGAGCTTGAAGAAGCAAAATCTGCCTACATTCTTAACTAATGGGAGTTTGCAAACAAAGTCCTTACACTAAAGCGGGGAAATCTACTCAGGAATTCTATCTGAAAGGCAAGGTAGTTAAGAACAGTTTCAGCAGGTGCATCTATAAACTGAATCACTGCTGTAATAAGCAGACACGGAGATTTGCACTGTGCTCTAAAGGAAGGGCCACCCCGTGCGACTTATTCCCTCCACAAGTTCATCAGCCAGAAGAGGTGAAAACTGCCGCCCTCCCAGCCCCACTGCTCTGGGCATCACTCATTTATTTTCTCCTTCCCTCGCTCCCAGCAGCTGGGAACAGGCCTGCACAGAATTCACTTGTCCACATGCCACCACGTGATCTCACCAATAGGGAAGAGAGGCCTGTGAGAACAGGTTTTAAAAATTAGGTTTCCTTCCTAATAAATCTGAACGAAGACACTGAGAGCCAGGCAGTGAGGGACCCCCGAGGTCCGGCCGTGGCGGCAGGACTGCAGGGCTTGGTTATTAGCAACTGCCAGGCAGCCCTTAACGGGGGTGGGGGGGTGGGGGGGGTCTTCCTTCTTCTATCCTCTCTCCTGTGGACCCTCTACGGGTAGATGAACTTCACGTTGATGTTTTGGGGATCCTTTTACACCAAGAAAGGAGAGCCTCAGCTGTAGCATTGCTCTTTCCTCACCAATTCACATTCTGCACCACAACTGCCCACCAGCACCCACCAAGCACTGTGCTGCTTCTGTCTCGACGCAGCCTAACAAAGAAGGAAACAGCACGGACTTTATCGTGCTGCGACAGGACTGCACGCAGACGCCCCGACAGGAAGGAAACCTCACCTGCGATGCTCGCAAATATTTCACTGATGCCAATCAGCACGTACTGAGGGACCTGCCACCAGATTGGCAAATCCGCAGCATAGTAAACGACATTTCCAATGGTCTGGTTAATGGTCTTCTCCTTGACGAGGTCCAGCCGTTTGCTTTCCAAAATTCCTACAATTCATAAGTAGGTTGAGCGTTTATTCATTAACATTTGCAATTAAACTAAAAAACTAGATGCTTGGTAGGAGATGTCTGTTGATGATTCTGAGAAATACATGAAAGGATAATGGCCAATGACAAAGCTTCCCCCAGAACCCCCCGACCTCAGGAATCTCCCTACCTTCAGTTTCCGAGGTAGGTTACTAAAAAACAGAGGTCAAATAATCCATACTTCACGGGAGCGCTCTGCAGTGCCTTATAAAAACCAGTGTTCAACATGGTTAACGCAATCCTCAAATCTCTGGATTGCTCACCTAAACACCTTTTCTTTCTTTTAAAAGGAGGAGCAGGGGACAGCTAAACAGTCCTGCAATAAAAAGATTAATCATGCTATTTACTTATCAGAAGGTAATAAATTTGGAGATGTTGTTCCCTTCAAGGGAACGGGCCTAAGCTGAGTCACTGATCGCCATCACTATTACAATTACCACTACTACTGATGCCGGTTTCCTTGTGCAGACGGCTTAAGATTATCAGCAAAGTACAGTGGTCCCCCTTTTCTCTGGGGGATACGTTCAAAAGCCCCAGGGGATGCCTGAAACCCAGGACAGTTCCACATCCTACATATACTGTGTTTTTTCCTGCACACACATACCTCTGATAAAGTTTAATCTATAAATCAGGCACAGTAAGAAATTAACAACAGTAACTAATAATAAAATAGAACAATCATAACAAGATGCTGTAATAGAAGTCACGTGAAGGTGGTCTTCCCCTCTCTCTGAGTACCTCATCGTACTGTAGGCATTTTCAGACCGCCGCTGGCCGTGGGCTCACTGAAACTACGGAAAGCAAGACCAGGGATACGCCAGACGACTGGAACCCGGACTTTTCGAGCCGCCCTGTGCCCTCAGCAGCACCAAGACCTCACTGGATCACCGGCCGTCTGTCTCACGGGGCAGAAAGGCTCGGGAAAATCAGCAAGATCAGAAAGAGCTACTCTCCACAAAACAGAAAATAAGCAGATCAAAATAAAGCTTAAAACAACAACGTGTAGGACCAATTTCTTAAGGTAAAGATGTCGCTAGAGGGCTCCCCTGGGGGCACAGCGGTTGGGAGTCCGCCTGCCGAGGCAGGGGACGCAGGTTCGGGCCCCGGTCCGGGAGGATCCCGCGTACCGCGGAGCGGCTGGGCCCGTGAGCCACGGCCGCTGAGCCTGCGCGTCCGGAGCCTGTGCTCCGCAACGGGAGAGGCCACGGCAGTGAGAGGCTCGCGTGCCGCAAAAAAAAAAAAAAAAAAAAGATGTCACTAGATTTTGTTTTTAAAGGGTTCTAATTGCAAATGAAATAATGGGCCATAATATCTAACGTATATGTAAAAATATACGGATTTAAAATGGTATGAGGAAGGACAGGAGTCTGGGTAGAGGACAATGGAATATATTAAAAAAATATTCCTTTCAAATCCTGAGCATGAAAAAGGACCAGGGTATGACTGACTGGATGAAAGACAAACTCTGGAATCTGCAGCCCACAACACATCTCAAATGAAATGTCCAAACAAAGAGAAAACACGTCAAAGGGCCAAGGGAAAGAGAGACCTCCCAGAGGGGAGTCGACCTGCACACCCGTCCCGTGACTGAGAAGCACAGGGCGGCCCAGGCGCACAGGGCGGTCACTGCAGAGCGCTTGCTGCTCTGGAGAGGGGAGCGTGCAGCTCGGCCCAGCGGTTATCAGGACGCTGGTGGTGGCATTAAGGGCCCTGTCCACAGTGACAGCTCTGCTCCCTGGCAGCCAGCACCAAGGGGGCCGTGGCGTGGCGTCAGCCTGCCTGGAGCACCTTCAACTCACAGGATAAAGCACTGTAGGCTTCCTCTGCGTGGGCCGAGCTCCAGCCAGCCCGGGGCCACTGCCCTGAGACTGGAAGCTCACTGTGCTGTGCTGGCCACCGACCCTCTAGCTGGAAGGGCTCTGTCCAATCCAAGAGCAGAGGGGGAAGCACCCACTCAGCCTGTTTTAGGGGAATAAATACTGAAGCTGGAGAAAACTCTTGTCCTCCACAGGAAAGGCAAGAGAGGCTTAAGACAGTGCATGTGTGTCTGTGTTTCTGTGCGTGTGCGCACGTCTGTGCGCGTGTCTGTGTGTGCACATTTGTCTGTGTGTGTGTGTGCGCGCACGTGCGTGTGATGGGGCAGTACTGGTGGGGACAATACACGGATTTAGTACTCCTGCAAGGACTGGCAGAGAATGGAAATAAACTGTCGGATGGGATCTGCTCTGCGCTCTTATTAGTTAGGAAAGCACGACTCCGTGACGACTGGGGGTGAACAGGTAACGGAAACGAAGGGGCGCTGGCAAGGGGGACACAAATACCGAGGGTGGAGCCCCAAGAGATAAGAACGTGAGAAATCACTGCAGCTCCACGCTGGTGGGACGACTGGCAGGACAGCGCAGAGAACAGAGGGAGAGTGCGAGCCCTCCAGACAACGCAGGGGCTGCGCAGCCGGCAGAGCTCCTGACCGACGGGACCAGGAGCAAGGGCACAGACCACATAAGGGCGGATGCTGGGAGAGCTGACACAGCCACTGACGGGCCAAATTCTTCAGTTAAAGACACGGACTCACATCACGTCAAAACGAAAGAAAACCCAACGCTGCGGGCGAGGCAAGAACTAAAGCGTAAAGCGGCAAAGGTCTGAGGGAGGGAGAGGCCGAGCAGAGTCACCGAGAAGGGACGCGTGCCAACCGCAGTGCACGGGCACCGAGAGAACATGCTGAAGGTCAGGAGCACGGCCCCGCGCCCGCGGTGAGCCCCGGAGCAGCAAGCCGAAGCTGGCAGCTGGGCAGAGACAGGGGCGCCGGTCTCAGCGACTGGCGGGGTGTGAGCCGGGCTTCCGCCGGGCCTGAGGGTCCCCGTGTGCGCCTCCTGCCACAGCACTACTGCTCGAGGACGGCGCGTGCCCTCCCCAGGGACGACGCAAGCCACAGACCTTCGTGAGCGAAATGCCGTCATCTGCTAGGAATGCAGCAAGGCTCTGAGACACAGGAGCCCTCCCGGTCCTCACCAGAGCGAGCAGATGGAAAGATGAGGCTTTGCCGGGCAACTGGTTGCATCGGAGACCCAAGGGCAGACTCAGGTCCCGAACTTTATGGACACTCAACACCTGTGCCCTTGCGGGGCTCCGTTCTAACGGGCCCGCGCTGCCGCGTTCACCAGACCCCGCCCAGACCACAGCATGCCTGGACATGGGCCATCGCCGTGATCCCAGGCCCCTGGCAGCACTGGACTTCAGGGCTCCTGCTACAAGGGATCTGGACCCATTGAGCTGACGGTAGGACAACCTGCGGACCATCCTATGCCGCACCCCACGAATGTTTTTAGAAAGTAACACTAGCCAAAACGGAAGCCTTGAAGTCCACGGTACGGAATTATAAAGCCAGGAGCTTTCCCAACTCCTCAATTAAAGCTTTTTCATTAACAAATGGATAAACAAAAGCATCAATATTATGAAATGAAAAAACTTCTCTAAAATTACTCTTGGATCAAAAAGAAAATAAAAACCATAGTTTCAATATTCGTAGGAAGAAAAAACACACTACAACAAATCAAAGCGCAAAAGACCTTGGTAAAGCAACAGTAACAGGCCAATTCATGCCATTACGTGGTTTTTACTGTTAAGCAAGAAAGAACAAATAGATGTGAAGAATTTAACTCAAGAAATGAGAAAAAAAAAAAACCACCACAAAACCAAAGGTAATAGAAATTATTATCTTAAATTCTTCACTTAGAAAACATAAAAACAATCAAATGATAAATTCAAGACAGACGTCTAAGAAAAAATTATAAAATACATCTTGGCGAGCCTAATAAAAAAAAGCACATAAAAAAGGAAAACTAGAAACGAGGAAGGAAACACAAGAGATTTATTTAAAACACTATTTTTATCTCCATTCTAACAATTTTTCTAAAACTCAGTAAATGATTTACTAGGGCCATTAAAAAAATAAAAAGCTTAAGTGATTCAAGAAAAAACAAGATCTGTACAAAACTGAGAAAAAGGTAGAAAAGCTGTATTTCCTTTCAGAGAGAATGTACTCACATGATTTTCTAGGCAAAGACCTGGAACTTCCTGGGAGCAGACAGATAATTCTCATCCTGTTAAAATACTCCCTGCCTTCAGAAATAGGGAGTTTGGACTTCCCTGGTGGCACAGTGGTTAAGAATCCACCTGCCAATGCAGGGGACACAAGTTCGAGCCCTGGTCCGGGAAGATCCCACGTGCCACGGAACAACTAAGCCCGTGTGCCACAACTACTGAGCCTGCGCTGTAGAGCCCGTGAGCCACAACTACTGACCCCACGTGCCAGAACTACTGAGCCTGTGCTCTAGAGCCCATGAGCCACAACTACTGAAGCCCATGCACATAGAGCCCACGAGCCACAACTACTGAGCCCAAGTGCCACAACTACTGAAGCCCGTGCGCCTAGAGCCCGTGCTCCACAACAAGAGAAGCCACCGCAATGAGAAGCCCGCGCTCCGCAACGAAGAGTAGCCCCTGCTCATTGCCAACTACAGAAAGCCCACGTGCAGCAACAAAGACACAGCCAAAAATAAATAAATAAATTTATTTTTTTAAAAAAGAAAAGAAATAGGGAGTTTACCAACAACTTTTATGAAGCTGTATAACCCTGACACCAAACCAGACTGATATTGGTTAGAAAGAGATGCACAGTTGCTCAATAAAAGCAGATTATTGAGCAGATTGGAATTAGCAGATTCCAATCAGACCTTTTAACAGACAGGGTGTATTTTAGAAATTCAGGAACAGTTAAATACCAGGTGTTAAAATAAATAAAAAACATGAGCAGCCAAAGGCAGGGAGGCGGGGTGGAGGTAAGGAGGGCATGCGATCCTCCTGAAAACCAAACTAAGATATTTGAGAGAAACTCAACATTCATTTCTGCCAAAAAATACAAACTTGAAATATTCAAGCTTAGATATATAACATCGTCGGGAATACGTATGCAAACTCAGAGGTGAGAGTGAACTTTCCACAGTGAGGGGCTGAAGGTGCGCTCGTCGAAGTCAGGGATAAAGGGGGGCATCCGTCACCACCAGCAGCCTTGGAGAAAGCCGGGCCACCCTGCCAAACAAGGAGAGACACAGGGAGGCGTAGCAGGAAGGCAAGAAAACAGGACTACCCTGCAGTCCAGGGGTTAGAACTCAGCGCTCTCACTGCCCAAGCCCGGGTTCAATCCCTGGTCGGGGAACTAAGGTCCCACAGGCCACGCAGTGTGGCCTGAATAAACAAATAAATAAATACCTTCTTTTTATAAAGAAGGCAAGAAAAGAAACTATGTTAATTTCAAGACGAGCGACCATCTGAAAATAATTCACAGAAACTCAGAATTTTAAAAAATCTCCTAGGTGAGAAAGCAAAATACATAAAAGCAGTTACGAATAAACCTAACTAAGATGTATAGGACCTAAATGAAGAAGCATATAAGACTTCACAAGATGTCAAAAACAAAATTAAAGGGAAAATGAAAAAAATGGGAAAAAATATTCGTAAAATGAGATAAAATTCTGAATAGTGACAATCTACGCTCTATCACAAGAAAAACCCACTAGAAAACTGGTCACAACACACAAACTGTACACAGAATAGAATGTCTGACACATTCTGGGAAAAAGTCTTAAGATCACTCATAGTACACGTTAAAGATGTACGATGCTGTGGGCTTCCCTGGTGGCGCAGTGTTTGAGAGTCCGCCTGCCGATGCAGGGGACGCGGGTTCGAGACCCGGTCCAGGAAGATCCCACATGACGCGGAGCGGCTGGGCCCGCTCCGCAACGGGAGAGGCCACAACAATGAGAGGCCCGCGTACCGCAAAAAAAAAAAAAAAAAAAAAAAAAAAAAAA
>RJWK010057222.1:0-14217 GCA_004363435.1 Platanista minor
TTCCTATGTTTTCCTCTAAGAGTTTTATAGTGTCCAGTCTTACCTTTAGGTCTCTAATCCATTTTGAGTTTATTCTTGTGTATGGTGTTAGGGAGAGTTCTAATTTCCTTCTTTTACATGTAGCTGTCCAGTTTGCCCAGCACCACTTATTGAAGAGACTGTCTTTTCTCCATTGTATATCATTGCCTCCTTTGTCATAGATTAGTTGGCCATAGGTGTGTGGGTTTATCTCTGGGCTTTCTATCCTGTTCCATTGATCTATATTTCTGTTTTTGTGCCAGTACCATATTGTCTTCTTTACTGTAGCTTTGTAGTACAGTCTGAAGTCAGGGAGTCTGATTCCTCCAGCTCCGTTTTTTTCCCTCAAGACTGCTTTGGCTACTTGGGGTCCTTTGTGTCTCCATACAAATTTTAAGGCTTTTTGTTCTAGTTCTGTAAAAAATGCCATAGGTCATTTGATAGGGATTGCATTGAATCTGTAGATTGTTTTGGGTAGTAGAGTCATTTTCACAATATTGATTCTTCCAATCCAAGAACATGCTATATCTCTCCAACTGTTGGTTTCATCTTTAATTTCTTTCATCAGTGTCTTATAGTTTTCTGCATACAGGTCTTTTGTCTCCCTGTGTAGGTTTAGTCCTAGGTATTTTATTCTTTTTGTTGCAGTGGTAAATGGGAGTGTTTCCTTAATTTCTCTTTCAGATTTTTCATCATTAGTGTATAGGGATGCAAGAGATTTCTGTGCATTAATTTTGTATCCTGCAACTTTACTAAATTCGTTGATTAGCTCTAGTAGTTTTCTGGTGGCATCCTTAGGATTCTCTACGTATAGTATCGTGTCATCTGCAAACAGTGACAGTTTTACTTCTTCTTTTCTGAAATTATATTTCTTCTCACCTTGCACATCTCCTCCAGGCAGTTCCCTACCCCCGACATAAAAAATGAAATAAAAGTCAATACTGGGACAGCGGCCCGAAAGGTCTCTTCCTGTATGAATAGGACACGCAGATTTCTGGCATCCTCAACAATAGATGTCCTGGCCAGGAAGCACAGATGAGGAGTTGTGCTCCTTAGCTGCTAACTTCAGACCTCTTAGGTCTCCTTTATTTGGGCTGTCACTCAAAGTGGCCTTCTTTTTGTCCAGGCCTCTTGTGAGCAACTCCTGCTGGTGCTTATTTGTTTATCTGCAAGGCCAGACTCTCTGGGATGGGCTCATTAAGAAGACATTCCCTTTCATGACGGCCCGGGAGAATGGCGGGGACCCAGTGTCTCCTACGTGCCTCCCTCTTGCTGTGCCAACACCACAATAGAAGTCACTCAGCCTCCAGCCAACCAAAACCCAAGTCAGACAAAGTGTACTCTGCCGGAGCCCAGCTGGGAGAGAGAATAAACATCCTTAAAGCCCTGACCATCCTCTCACCTCTGCCAGGCAATCTTCCCCTGACCTTTGCGTCCCATGGTGATCCTGCCTTCTTTGGATCCAGTCAGTACCGTGAGACCATGCCATCAGAGGAACATAGACCCAGACATTTCTAATTAGGAGGGACTGACCATAGAGATGATTGAGACTAAGCATGGCAACACCCTGGCATTTGTGCCAGCCACTCCCTGAGTTCCCATCCACGGCAGACAGCTCTAACCAATCCTGTCACTCTCTTTCCTACTCAGCTTGAATCGTGCCTCCGAATCCTTCTCAAAAAAGCACTCTGGGCAGAAGAGAAAAGTAACTCTCTCCCATTCAAGATAAAAGGCAAAGAAGGTTCCAGAAAAGAAGCCCCCGGCTTGCCACTCCAATGCTCTTTCCCACTCTGTCTTTCTTGATGAGCTCCTCTTTTGGGGTCATCTCGTATGAATGCGCTTTACCATCACCAGAAAATTTTCAGCTTCTTGAGAGTAGAGGCTGGGTCCTTGGTTAATGTCCTAGGTCCTCACCATGCTGAGTAATACTCAGGCCACTTAGTTGACAAGAGAAATGAGTAGATTCGAGACCCCAAGCGTATGAAGGAGACAGGTGGAATTTCAAAAAAAAAGGGTTTATAGGAACCACCTTGGATTAAACAATGGCATATTACACAACCACTCTCTGGATGAAATACATTAGAGAACCATCAAGGCACCTAGAATATTTCTAGGTGCTTTATCAGACCCCATCCAAGGACAATCAGTTATGAGAAGTCCAAAAGGCTTTTATGTTAGTTTCTTCCTACAATGGCAACTTCTCACATTTTTCACCAGAGTAGCCTAAAAGCAGAGGAGAATGATGGCAGCGATGGCCTCCAGGGATATGCCCCGAGGCATAGCTCCAAGCAACCCATGGGGAGCAGAACATTACTTTGAAATATCATATATTATCTTGAAAGTTCATGTGGGTTTGAACTCTACTCGAAAATACAGCAATGTTTATTTTGATTTAAAAAAACGCCTTCTCCCAGTTTTTAAAGTTAATCTGATGCTCTCAGGGGAAGTACCATGTTTATCCCAGGGCTTCACATATTCCTTCACACAGAGGTCAGCAAAAATTGCCCACCAGAAAAATCCAGCCCCCCACCTGTTTTTATATGGCCTGTGAGCTAAAAGTGGTTTCAGTAATTTAAAGTGGTTGAAAAAAAAAAGAAAAAGAAGACTATTTAGTGACACATGGAAATTATATGCAATTCAAATTTCAGTGTCTATAAAAGACATTCCATTGGAATGTATTTGTTTATGCACTGTCTGTGGCTGCTTCCATGCTACAGTGGCAGAATTGAGTAGTTGTGACAGAAAGAAAGCCTGAAATACTTACTATTTGAACTTTTACAGAAAAAAAAAAAAACATCTCCCACTTCTGTCTTGGTCTGTCTCTGGCTACCCCATGGCCGTACATGTCCCCATCATGGGAGAATGCAGTAGGTAGATCAGTGGTTCTCAACTGGGGGCATTCTTGCTCCGGGGCACACTCGGCAATGTCTGGAGATGTGATGACTGTCACAAATGGAGGAAGGGGGATTCTACTGGCATCTAATCATGAGCAGAGGCCAGGGATGCTACTGAACATCCTTCAGTGGTAAGAATAGCCCTGCAACAAACACTTATCCAATCCAAAATGTCACTAGTGCTGAGACTGACAAACTGTGGTATAAACCATCTACTGTTAAACGCTGACTTCCACCTCCATCCCTCATTTCTTTCCTCATCTCCATTAAACACCAAACTGACTCTTGTTATCAGTAAATCTGAGGGGATTACTCATTCAGGCCTGGGAGAAGAACACTCCATAAATGTTTCTGAAGGGTGAAGAAGACTTCTCATTTTATTTGACTGTAGGAATTATTAATAAATATGTAAACATAATAAGAATTAATTTTTATGAAGCACTATGTGCCAGGCAGTGGGCTAAGTATTTTATATTCATCGTCTTATTTAGTCATTATTTCAGCCTTGTGAGGTTAAGTATCATTATGGCGCCCATTATGCAGATAAGGAAATTGAGGCTCAGAAAAGTTAAGTGGCCAATGGTCACAAAGCTACAAAGAAGTAGAGCAATAATTCATACCTAAGCAATCTGTTCCAGAAATTTAGCTTTTACCATCATACCGTGAACTTCCTAGAATGCTCATTGACTATTTATTTCCCTCCTTTGATGTGGGCAAAATAATTAAATTTGTCAACCCTGCATCCCTCCCGTGCTGCACAAGAAAATAATTGCCACCCGCAAATCTAGCTTTTAAGACACTGTCCTTAGCACAGATGTCCTTTGCTATAAAACTGTTATAAATTCAAATGCATTGAATCACTTATAAGCTAGTGGGTCAGCAAAACTCTTTGATAACTGCATGATCCGTGTTCCAGAGGCTTCTTGTAGGAAATAAATGAGAGTGATTCACTGAGATGTTAGAGCCAATTAGCATCTAAATAGGTTTCTTATTTTTCTCCCAGATATAATCAAAATCGAAAATCATTATTAAAGGGATAACTTTGAAGGGAAAGTAGATAGGTGTCTGAAGCAATGAATCTCAAAGACAGAGGATACTGCTCTCAATTTTGGCAAACCTGTCTTAGAACAGAAATGGCAAATGTATCTCTGTACATGAATCAGTGTGGACTGTCTGGTAGGCCATGTTGATAGTTGGGTAAGAGTGTGGACTCCAGAATTAGATCATCTGGGTTCAAATGTCAACTTTGTCTACTTACTGTCAACCAGTAATGCTGCACTGAGCCTATAATACTGCATATTAGCCCTGGGTTCATGAAGCCTGAACCCTAGTCTCAGCTCCGGAACAAACATTTGTGATCTTGGGCAAGTTAGATTGCTTGCCTGGGCCTCTGTTTCCCTAGCTGTAAAAAGGGAATGATGGCACCTTCCTGCTATCTCTTTAGTTCTAGGAGGTTCAAAGGAACTACTATATATACAAAGAAAGTTGTTAGTAGTTGTGTCTCCTTATGGGGAGCTTTATAGTCTAACGCCCAGGAATAGGAAAACTAACCAATGCTACTACTGTACCATGCCATTTTACATAAGGGACTTGAGCATTTACGGATTTTGGTATCCACAGGGGTCCTGGATCCAGTCCCCTGTGGATACTGATGGACAACTATATACAAAAAGCTAATAATATTCTGAGCCAAGTGACCAGCCAACACGATTGCCAACAGCCTTAAGAAGGAAGTACTAAGCAAACACAAAACTGTAGCAAAATACGAAATTAGGGTTAATGTTATCAGCATTTTGTATCTGGCTGCCCCTGGCTCAGCTGGGGCAGTGCAACTGGAGCTCTACGCCTGGCACACTGTTCAGAGCAGCTGGCCTTGAGTGTCACAGCAGGGAGGTGCAAAGGGATACCTGTTGTTCTGACACCCAGAACAGAGCTTTGTTCCACAGAATACAGTGGCTCTTGAAATAAACGTTCACAGTTTTTATTTGGCCTGAATTTCTGGACTGTTTCCAATGCCTACTGCCTTGCTGATTGGAGGCTGCCTACCCATGGTTGGTTTTATAAACAATGCCGCTTGCATAATTGCTGAACCGTAGCATGGATGCTTAGAGGAAATAAATTAGTGGGAATGATGTGCTTGTAATTCTGGGCATTATTCTACAACTTCATCAGATTCAGAAGCAAAATATTTACTGATTACCTACTATGTGTTCAGTGCCTTGTCAGATGCTGACAAGGAGAGGGGTAAAGATGCAGCCCCTGTCCTCCATGAGTTTACCATCTAGTTGTGTGATATATACTTTTACCTGAAATTATAATGCAGTTGAACAAAAACTCATACAGGGGGCTTCCCTGGTGGCGCAGTGGTTGGGAGTCTGCCTGCTGATGCAGGGGATACGGGTTCGTGCCCCGGTCCAGGAAGATCCCACATGCCGCGGAGCGGCTGGGCCCGTGAGCCATGGCCGCTGAGCCTGTGCGTCCGGAGCCTGCGCTCTGCAACGGGAGAGGCCACAACAGTGAGAGGCCCGCGTACCGCAAAAAAAAAAACAAAAAAAACACGTATAGGTGACAAGTGCCACAGGACCTTAGAACAAGGGAAGGCAACAGAAATGTGGGTAAATCTGACATTCATGATAGAAGTGGGATTTCAGCAGAGCCCTGAAGGCAGTAGAAAAGATGGGAAAGGGCCTTCCAGAGTATGAACAAAGGCATGGACAGAAGAACGTATTATGCAACAGATTGTCTGGGTAGTGTTTTGGGACCTGAATGTAATGGTTTTCAAAGCAAGAATTAGGCAAGAACTCTTTTACCTTGAACGCAAGAAAAATCAAAAGCCAGAGAAGGTTTGAAAATCATAGAGCTTTGGGCACATGGAAGGGTGTGAAGAAGGTTGGGGCATAAGTTTGGGTCTGCAATAGTCTGAGTACAGAGTAGTGAGGGCCACGACAAAGCTGGGGCTGCAGAAATGGGAAGGAAAAGATCCGTGTCCTAATTAAGGAAAGCTCCTTAACTTGTGACTTAGTGAGTGCAGACTTACTGAAAACAAAGGAAAGAAGGGAATCAGCATGGTGTTATATGAGAATTTGATGATAGCATCATTAGTCTTCTGACTCGGGGAAGGCCCATCAAAAACCATCTGAGGGCTTCCCTGGTGGCGCAGTGGTTGAGAGTCCGCCTGCTGATGCAGGGGACGCGGGTTCGTGCCCCGGTCCGGGAAGATCCCACAGGCCGCGGAGCGGCTGGGCCCGTGAGCCATGTCCGCTGAGGCTGCGCATCCGGAGCCTGTGCTCCGCAACGGGAGAGGCCTCAGCAGTGAGAGGCCCGCGTACAGCAAAAAAAAAAAAAAACCATCTGAATCACTAAACTGCTTCTGATGGTATTTTGATAAACTAGATCAGTGCTTCTCAAGCTTTAACATGCCTACAAATTACCTAGGGACCTTGTTAAAATAGATTTTAATTTAGTAAGTTTGAGGTGGGGCCTGAAATTCTGCATTTTTTTAATTATTATTTTTTTAATTTTTTTTTTTTTTTTTTTTTTTTTTTTTTTTTTTTTTTTTGTGGTACGTGGGCCTCTCACTGTTGCGGCCTCTCCCTCTACGGAGCACAGGATCCGGACGCGCAGGCTCAGCGGCCATGGCTCACGGGCCCAGCCGCTCCACTGCATGTGGGATCTTCCCGGACCGGGGCACGAACCCGCGTCCCCTGCATTGGCAGGCGGACTCTCAACCACTGCGCCACCAGAGAAGCCGGAGATTCTGCATTTTAATGAGTCCCCTGCTGACACCGATGCTACGGGTCTGTGAACCATAGTTCAGATAGCAACAGGCTAGAGTTTCTTTTCTTTGATTTTCATGCCAATGTCAACAACCATGTTGGGACTTCTTAAATAAGGTGGATTGAGGGAACGGACAGTTATATTAATGGTCACCTGTAATCTTCACACCACTTAACAGGTGAGAACTGCTCAGTCTCCCTTGTTTAATGGGAGGACCACTAGGCTAGGTGTCAGGAAACATGGGTGTTAGTCTTAGCTCTATCACTGTCTGTTTTTAGGTACTTGAGCAGGAAAACATGGGACAAGAACACACATCCACTGCTCAGTTCCTATATTTAACAGCACCTGCTAAATGCTGCATATTTGTACCTTCCCTAAATTCATATGTTGAAACCTATCTCCAATGTGATGGTATTTGGAGGTGGAGCCTTCAGAAAGTGATTAGGTCATGAAGAGTGGAGTCCTTGTGAATGGGATTAGTGCCCTTATAATAGATACCCAAGAGAGCTCCCTTGCCCCTTCTGCCATGTGAGGATACAGTGGGAACCTAGTCATCTATGCAACAGGAAACGAGCTCTCAACAGACACCTGTTGAGACCTTGACCTCGGACTTCCTAGCCTCCACAACTGTGAGAAATAAATGTCGTTGAAGCTGCTCAGTCTATAGTAGTTTCCTTCTAGCAGGCTGAATGCACTAAGACAGAAACTGGTGCAGAGATGTGGGGGTATTGCTGTACCAAATACCTAAAACTGTTGAAGTGGCTTTGGAACTGGGTAATGGGCAGAGAGGCCAGAAGACTGTTGAGGTGTATGCTTGAAAGAGTCTGTCTTGCTATGAATGGATCTTTAAAGGTGATTCCAGTGAGAACTCAGAAAAGGAGAGGTATAGAGAAAGTCTCCACCTTCTTAGAGAATACCTAGGTAATCATGAACAGGATGTTGGTAGAAAAATGCATGGTAGAGTTCATTCTGATGAGGTCTCTGACAGAAATGAGGAACGTATTACTGGAAACTGGAGGAAATGTGATCCTTGCTGTAAAGTGTCAAAGAATTTGGCTGAATGGTGTTCCTGTTCTAGTGTTTTGTGGAAGGTACGACTTGCCAGCAATGAAATGGGACACTTAGCTGAAGCATTTCTAAGCAAAGTGTTGAAGGTGTGGCTTGGCTCCTCCTGACTGCTTATAGTAAAACGTGAGAGGACAGAAATGACTTACAAGGGGGAATCGTTAAGCAAAACGGAACTAGAACTTAAAGACTTAGAAAATTCTCAGCCTATTTATATTGCAAGAAATGAGAACCCTAAAGGTGTGGCCAAGTGACGGTTTGATAAGGAGATTAGCATGGATTAGCCTGCTCAACGGAAGCTGGGAGCTATTCTCCCAGACAACAGAAGAACGACACTGAAGGTGGTTCAGAAATCCTCAGGGCTGCCATTCCCATCACAGGCCCAGGGTGCAAGGACCTGGGGTGGGGAGCATAGGGGTTTCAAAGGGTGGGGCCTCCTGTCCAGTTTAGGTGGGCCAGGATGCCCCCCGCCCCATGCCTCTGCAGGGTTGGGGCCCCTGCAGAGAGCTATGGCATGGGCCATGCCCAGCAAATCCATGGGGATATGACTGCCTCCACCTAGATTTCAAAGGATGGGGCCACCTGGCAGAACCAGGGGCTCAGGACCTCAACCTGGGAGAGCTGTAGGCATGGAACTCAAGCCCAGAAGAGCCACAGGCATGGGATGCCAACAGAGAGCTGTTGCAGGGCCGTCCCATCAAGCCATGGGGGTGAGGTTGCCCCCCCAGTGGGCCTGGAAGGCAGAGCATTAAGACAAGAAGATTATTCTGGAGTCTTACAGGTTAATGTTGTCTGCCCCACTAGGTTTTGGATTTACCTGGGACCTGTCACTCCTTACCTCTTTCCTATTTCTCCCTTTTGGATGGTAATATGTATCTGATACCTATCTCACCAAACCAAACTTGTTTGGTTTCATAGGTTCACAGGTGGAGGAGAATTTGCCTCAGGGTGAAGAGTACTTTGGGTCTCACCCCTATCAGATTTACATATTTAGATGAGACTTTGGACTTTAGACTTCTGATGCTGGAATGAATTAAGACTTTTAGGGATGTTGGGATAGAATGAATTGGGTGGGGGGGGGGGCAGGGGCAGAATGCTATAGACTGAATGTTTGTGTCCCTCATATGTTGAAACCAAATGCCTAATGTGATGGTATTTGGAGGTGGGGCAACTGAGAGGTAATTAGGTCATGAGGGTGGAGCCCTCATGAATGAGATTATTGCCTTTATAAGAGAGCCCTCAGCGAGCTCCCTCCCTTCTCCCTTGTAAGGACACACACAGAGAGAACATGGCCATTTATGAATCAGGAAGTGGGCTCTCACCAGACACTGAATCTGCTGGTGCTTTGATTTTGGACTTCCCAGCCTCTGGAACTGTGAGAAGTAAAATGTTTGTTGTTTAAGCCACTCAGTCTATGGTATTTTTGTTATAGCGGCCTGAATAGACTAAGACAGCATCCCTAACTCATTGGCTTCCAATTGTACTTAGAATACATCCCAAATTCCTTATTACTATCTACTAGGTAACACCATAATCTGGCTCCAGCCCACCTCTCAGATTTCATCTTCTACCAATCCTCTCCTCATTCACTATACCCTAACTCAAAGGCCTGGTTTCTGTTTCTTAGACAGCCACATACCCATCATGAGACTTTTGTGCTTGATCTACAGTCTGTTTCGAATGGCCTCACCTTATAGCTTCCCATAAAATCAGCTCCTTCCCCAGGTCTCCACTGAGAGGTATTGTCCTCAGTCATCACCCTCAGTGCTTCTCAACCGAGGGCAACATTAGGCAATGTTTGTAGACGTTTTTGCTTGTCACAGCTGGGGCAGGTGGTGACATGGGCGTCTTGTGGGAAGAGGCCAGGGATGCTGCCGAATATCCTACAATTGCGCAAGACAGCAACCCCTGCTTACAAAAAAAAAAAAAAAAAAAGTCTGTCTTGAAATGCCAATAGTGTTGATCTACCTAAAGCTGCTCCGCACTTCTGACACGTGTGAACATAAAATGAAACAGATATATGAGTATATGACCAACGAACATCAAAATAAATGACCAAAGAACATCTTGTGGCCTAAATGGCACCATCAAGGAAAGACAAAAGACACAGAGTGGAAGAAAATATTTGCAAACATATATCTGATAAGGGACTTGTATCTAGAATCTCTAAAGACCTCCAATAATTCAAAGATAAAGACAAAAATGCAATTTAAAAATATGCAAGGGATTTGCATAGACATTTCTCCAAAGAAGATATGCAGATAGCTACAAAGCACATAAGACGATGTTCAGCCCCATTAGTCATTAGGAAAATGCAAATCAAACCCACAGTGAGATACCATTTCACACCCACAAGAATGACTAGAGCCAAAAAGAGAGACAATAGCAAGTGTTAGTGAGGATGTAGAGAAATTGAAGCCCTCATATATTGCTGGTGGGAGTGTAAAATAGTGCAGCCACATTGGGGCCAGTTTCTCAGTTCATCAGAAAGTTAAGCATAGAGTTACTGTATAATATAGTAATTCCACTACTAGGTGTATACCCAAGAGAAATGAAAACATGTGGCCAGATGACAACTTGTACAAGAATGTTCATAGCTTCATTAGTTACAATAGCCCAAAAAAGGGAAATAGCCAGTGTCCATCAACTGAAGAATGAATAAGCAAAATATGATACATCCATACAGTGGAATATTATTTGACCACAAAAAGGAATGAAGTACTAATACATGCTACATCATGGATAAATCTTGAAAATATTATGCTCAGTGAAAAAAGTCAGTTACAAACGAGCTCATATTGTACGATTCCATTTATACGAAATGTCCAGGATAGGCAAATCTATAGAGACAGAATGTAGATTACTGTTTGCTTAGGACTGGAGTCTGTGGGCAGGCAATGGTGAGTGACAGCTAATGGGTACAGAACTTTTCTTTGTTGGGAGGGAAATGTTCTAAAATTAGGTTGTGATGATGGATACACATGTTTGTGGATATACTAAAAGACATTGAATTCAACATGTTAAATGTTGTATTGTATGTGACTTTTGTCCTAATAAAGCTTTTAAAAGAAAAAAGGACAACCATAGTAACTGAAATGGAGGGAACTTTTATTTCTAATCGAAAGGAGCACTTCTGCTGTTTTACTCTTTTGGGAGAGGAGACAGTTGCTTAGAAATATAGATCTATTGAAGTACCCTTACTTGTTTAGTGTAGAGTTTTGATTGGGGGTGGCTCTGGAAGAATAGTGACATGAGAAATCAAAGGTGAGTCTGCTGGCAGAAAGAAAGGTTAAGTTAGATCATGTGATAAGAATTCCTGAACCAGTCAGTCAAAAGACTTGCTTATATGACCATAAGTATTAGGTAAGGTCACCGCTGAAGTACTCTCTGAGACTAAAATAGGTGAATGTCTTAAGAATGCACAATGGCTCTCCATCTTTAAAAAACAAACCCTCTCAGCAGTAGTTTATAAGTGGGGGCCAGGAAGTTTACATATCCTCAAAGTTCTGATTCAGAGAAAAGGGAATAGAAATTATAACATTGGGTTCATCAGGATGTTGGAAGAATTAAGTGAGACTCTGCTTGTGAAAATGCTTAGTTAGGCAAAGGAGGGACTCAGGTAATGTTAGTTTGGCAGTACTGGTGAACCCAGAATGAGGGAGGGGCTGTTAGTTGGATGATTTATTATTAAATTTATTATTAAATACAATTTCCTGATACATGCATTTCTGCACAATACATAGATATGACAAGGGGGAGAAGTTGTAATTTTTTATCTTTTGGTTCTTTGAAGCAATGTTAGACAAACATGGTCACATTTGGTCTTCTTTACTCCTGTTTCCCTCTCCTCCCTCTCTTTAATGTTTTTTTTTTTTTTTTTCTATCTTGACCACCTATTTTCCGTTGCTGATGTAACTCTCTGTGAAGCATCATAGTGTCATGCATGGTCTTTGTCACAGTTTTTACCATGCTAAGCCTTGGAGCCCCCAGTCACCATGTTGTGAGGAAGCCCAGGCCACATGGAGAGGCCATGTGTAGGTGTTCAAGCTGGCAGCTCCAGCAGAGGCCACATGAGAATGATTGTGCTTTCAGATGATTCCAGCCCACAGTTTTCAAGTCTTACAGCTGAGATCTCAGACAGTGTGGAGCAGAGACAATCTGTCTCCATTGTGTTCTGTTTGAAGCCCTGACCTGCAGAACCGTAAGAAATAATAAATATTATTGTCATAAGCTACTAAGTTTGGGGTAGTTTTTTGTGCAGTGGTAGGTAACCAGTACATAAAATCTGTCTAATTCCTAACCCCATGTTCTTAATCATGATGACAAAAAACAAAACAGAACAAAAATACTTCTAATCAGAATGGACTCCCCATGAAGGCTTTCCTACTGGGAAAGGCTGCACTGTTTGAAGACTCCAAGGTCCAGTCCGCATGACTGGATATTTATCCCAGCAAATAGATGCCAGTGCAACAACTGTTTATAGGGAAGTTTCTCAAGGGTTTAGTTGTTACAATGCAGGCATCTTGAACCTAATTGCCTTTGAGTATTGGCAACGCTGAGACTCTAGACTTGGCCACCACGAGAACCCTAGATTGTGCAGAGGTCACACCTTAAATCTCGGCATACCCTTCAACAAGCAGTCATGATTTACACAACACACACAAAATATCTCCTTAATGTAATTGTTCAAGATCCAGCAGCATAAGTTTCTATCTGTAAAAGCAACATATTTTGCACTATACAAATATCAAATCTTACTAATTTAGCATTTAGTGTCTTCAACAACGCTATTTATAGAATATCTGCTTTTTTTTTTTTTTTGTCCCTGAGAGCCAAGAAGCTAATGGAAAGAGACCAATTTGAGATGAAAGAGTTTTTGCAACCCAGGCTTTTTGTTCCCCCTGAAGGGGAGAGGAAGGATAGAAATGAGGGAGTGAGGGTGACAATGAACTTCTTTGATGCCACGCTCCCTCTTCAAGATGGACTGACTGCACATCCCAGTGAAAAGAGAATTTTTGATCTGCTCCACAACCAATATTATAAGTATTTGATGGAAGGAGTAGACTGGCAGTGGGAGGTGGAAGCAGCAGAGAACAATGAGAAATTATAGTTTTGTGTTATTTCATTTTTTTCCCCAAACTATTCAAGACCTCTGAGGCATAGATAAACCCGACTTCCTCCTTCTACCTTCCGTCTTTCACCCTCCTTGCTGTAAGGAGAAGAAAGCTTTGTAAGGGGAAATAAAGAAAACAACCGCTGCCTCTGAATGCTTGGAGAACAAAACAATTGGTACCTTTCATATCTTTGAAGGCTAAGCTCCATTATCTTGCATCAGAATCAGAGCACGGGGCTGGAAAATCGGCTCTCAGAGGGCACCCTCCCTCCGTGACTGACTTAAAAGGGAACAGACAAAGCATTGCTTTTAGGAAGAAAAAAAAAAAAGCAAGCAGGATTCCAAGGCATTAAATTGTGTGTACCTTGGAAAGCACCCCTTTAAGGAAGTGTAAATGGAGACGTGTGAAAATAATGACATTGGGAGAGATGAAAAGTCCTGGGTTCGGGTCCCAGTCATATGTGTTACCAACCATGAGAACGTGAGTTATTTTCATCCTATCTCCTCACTTCAATTGCTTGAGTCAAATGGAGATTCACTCACTCACTCACACTCTTATTTGTTAAGTATGCAAAAATCAAGCAATCGCATCACACACACACACAAACACACACACACACACACACACACACACACAATCTTTGCCTTCAGTGAGCTCACAAGTCAAAATATTTTCTCTTATCACAGGGTTGTTCTGAGAGTCTGATGGACTTGAAAGACATGCATGAATTTCATAGTAACACTGCAAAGTAGGGGGCTGTTATTAAAGTACCATGATGCATTGAAAATGCACCTTGGAAGACCTGTTAAACCTTGGGTATTTCACAAGGCTGACACAGAGGGCACAGATTCTCCATCCCCATCCAAAGCCAAAATAGGTCTTGCTTATTGGTTACGGCACTGTATTGGGTCCGACTTATCATGAACTGGTCCTTCCCAAGTCTCATTCGTATCCTGTAACTCCCTCACATGCATCCCAGCCACAGTGGCTATAGGTGGCCTGCAGAATCTTTCTGGGGCAGAGCTCTGCTCTGTTGCTCCCGTGCTCATAAATATTCAGTGTTTCCTCTCTTCCTATAAAACCAAGCCTCTGCTCAAGTCAGTTCTCCAAACTTTCACCCCAAGGCATCTGTCTACCATCACCTGCATTCACATGTGTATCAGCAAAATGGCCTATTCACCATTTGTAGTCATTAATAGTGTTTTCCTATTATCTCTGCTTTCACTCCTGTTGTTTCTTATACTGGCCCTTTTGAGTCTGAATCCCTACGTACACATTCTCCTTGTGAGGTCAAGTTTGAATCTTTATGAACTTTACACCTATCCTCACACACCCTGACTGTCCTCTTG
>RJWK010057223.1:0-14209 GCA_004363435.1 Platanista minor
TTTTTTTTTTTTTTTTCTGTATGCGGGCTTCTCACTGTTGTGGCTTCTCCCGTTGCGGAGCACAGGCTCCAGACGCACAGGTTCAGTGGCCATGGCTCACGGGCCTAGCCGCTTGCGGCATGTGGGATCTTCCCGGACCGGGGCACGAACCCGTGTCCCCTGCATCAGCAGGTGGACTCTCAACCACTGCGCCACCAGGGAAGCCCGTAATCTTACTTTTTTAACGTTGAAAAGTTTTATATTGTGGTATATCTCTTATTAATGCACATTAGATAATGACAAATAATTAGATAAAACTAATTATTAAATGCATGATTAACTAATTGATATTTCACAGTAGAAGAAACTCAAATGATCAATAAACATGTGATGTGAGTAGGACCTTGTGGTGGACAGAATAAGGATCCCTCGGAGATGTCCACCACCTACTCAGCAGTACCTTTGAATGTGTTGCCTTATATGGCAAAAGGGAGTTGATGTGGTTAAGGATTTTAAAATAGGGACAGTATCCTGGATTAACCAGGTGGGTCCAGTATAATCACAAGGATGCTTATAAAGCAGAAGTTGGAGGCAGAAGAGTCAGAGGAGATGGTGCAATGCATTCAGAGGTCAGAGTGACACAGCCGTGAGTCAAGGAATGTGGGCAGGCACTAGAAGCTGGAAAGGGCAAGGAACAGATTCTTCCCTAGAGTGTCCAGAAGAAATGCAACTCTGTAGGTATGTTGATTTTAGCACTGCAAGACCCATTTAGGACTTCTGACCTCAAGAACTGTAGGAAAATAAATGTGTTATTATAAGCTATTAAATTTGTAGTAATCTGCTATAGCAGCAATAGAAAACCCATATAAAACTTCAATGAGATACAATTTATTCCTACTAAATTTTCTTTTGTGGATAGCACTATATTTTTAGAGAGCTTAGGAAATATAGAGCTCATATACCACTAGTATAATATAAATTGGTACATTTCCAGAAGGTAAGTTACATGGACCAAGTTCTAAATCCTTAAAATAATTTTAGCATTTTGACCCACTAAACTAAACTTCAGGAATTTATAGTGAGAAAATAATCAGACACATGTACAAATATTTTTGCATAGTGATTTGTATTCAGATATTACATATGCCAAAACTGGAACCAAATTAAAGATCCAATTATATGGAAATGGTTTAGACAAACTTGACTATATCCACGCCAAGAAGTATTATACAGTGGCCAACTCCATAAAATGCTAAGGGAAAGAAGCAGACACCAAAACTTCTGTAAATTACAACTCTAATATTGTAAAGGTAGACATAAATAAAGTTATATACAGGAAAAAATTAATTAAAATATACTAAAATAACTGATTATTTTTGTATTATAAGATTTTGTGTGATTTTTATTTTCACCTTTATATAGTACTGATTTTTTAAACATATTTCCCACAGAATTAATACATTACTTTTATAATCATAAAAATTAAATATGAAATGTATATTTAATATAGTGTTATGAGGAAACTCAAAACATAAAACATACCATTGTTGCTATGTCAGGAGTGGATGTGGCAAGCTCAGAATCCTCAAAGTTCTCCTTTTTGTACCATTGTCCTGCAGCCCTCCTTTTCCCCCTGTACCCTTTCCTGGATTCCCACGGACCTCTGAGCTTCTAGGGAGCATAGTGTGAAAATCACTGATCTAATCCAGTTCACTCATTTTGCTGAAATCCAAGAAACCTAAGTGAAAAACTGTTATTGTAAAGCTAGATCTAAAAGAAATATTTTCTAGCTCCTAAAGCAGTGTGCTTCCAGTTATATCAAACTGAACTTCACATTTTCCCCAGACTGGTTTGAAAAAAGTATGAGTATCTGAATGTCTCCTTCTCTACCGAGACATCTTGCTATAGAAAAAGAAAAAAAAAAAAAAAAAGAGGAATCCAGCTCATGCTTAGCAACTCAGATAAGAGGAATGTTTAGTCCACAAATCCATTTGGAATCTTGAAAATCTTAGCCTTTTGTCTGTGCCCTGTAATCCTTTATGGGAGAAAACGTATGTATTATGTTTGTCAATAAAAGAGTTGTAGTGTTGTTTTTTTTTTTAATTGGGCCTCAAATACACAGAATTTACTATGGAGTTGCTCATTCTTTCCATGGTGTGTTCACTGGCAATGTTGAGCTATGTCCTGCAATTGCTGCCTAGCGAAAGTGGGTAAGTTGTGCTGCACCTCAGCTCCTCTCATAGAGCAGGAACACCAAATTGTGTGGCTGTCTTTGTTGTGTTGTACTGATAGTGATGTTCTGAGCTAGGAATGCCTGAGGCAGTCACCTGGCCCATATTTCTCATAGGGAGCCCCCATGGACATTTTCCCCACTGGGGCCAAAGATGTGGCTGGACTGACCCTTATGGTTCCTATGACTGCAGGATGTACTTCAGCAAAAAGGAAATTTTGACAAGATGTATCACTCTTGTGATATCACAAGTCCTGGAGGGTATAGGCAGGGGTCCCCTGTTAGTAACCAGGCCACACAGCAGGAGGTAAGTGGTGGGGAAGTGAGTGAAGTTTCATCTGTATTTATAGCCACTCCCCATCGCTGGCATTGCTGCCTGAGCTCCACCTGCTGTCAGATCAGCAGCGGTATTAGATTCGCATAGGAGCGTGAACCCTACTGTGAACTGTGCATGCGAGGGATCCAGGTTGCTCACTCTTTATGAGAATCTAATGCCTGATGATCTGAGGTGGAGCTGAGGCAGTGATGCTAGCACGGGGGAGCGGCTGCAAATTAAGATTATCACTAGCAGAGAGGTTTGACTGCACAGAGACCATAGTAAATCAATTGCTTACAGACTCATATCAAAACTCAGTCACTGAGTGGCCAGTGACATTTAAGCTGCATCTGGTGGCGGGCTTTATAGTGGCAAGTGAGTTGATTTGCTTCAATTGTACAGCTGCATCTGGTGGCAGGCTTTAAGTCAGAATCCAACACTTATTTTAGTCTGAGTGTGACCTGCACATTATTTCATTTACATGAAATAATGTAAATTATCCATGCCTCTTTCCCACACTGCGCACTTGTCTCAGTCATAGTTTTGGTAAGCTAACCCTAGCCAAAATGAGTAAAAAACAAACATCGCTGGAGAGCTTCTTTGAAAAGGGGGAAAAACCCAGTGATGAGACAGCAGAAGACTCTCTAAGACTGCCAACAAAAAGCTGCATTAAGAGAAAATATCGAGTCCTATTAAATTACAACAGGGTTCATTGTAACAGGTGATTCACATTCTTCAAGCCCGTTTTGTATAATATGTGGCAACTTGCTATCCAACGGAGCCGTGAAACCTTCAATACTGCTTCACCACATGGAGACCAACCAAGCATGTTGCATTAAAAGACAAGCCTTTCTTCGTAGAACAGAAGCAATTATTGAAGGCCACCACTTCATCAAGTGTGTCTGCACTGAGAACATCATTCTTAGTGGCTAACCGCATTGCTAAAGCTAAGAAGCCCTTTATTATTGGTGAAGAATTGATCCTGCCTGCTGCTAAGGACATTTGTCATGAACTTTTAGGTGAGGCTGCAGTTCAAAAGGTGGCACGTGTTCCTCTTTTGGCTAGCACCATAACTAGATGCATTGATGAAATAGCAGAGGATATTGAGAAACAATTGTTAGAGAGGATTAATGAGTCACCGTGGTACACAAGTTGACAAGTCTACTGATGTTGACAATAAGGCAACAGTGCTTGTTTTTGTGAGATATATTTTTCAGGAGAATGTGCATGAGGATATGTTATGTGCACTTTTGTTGCCAACCAACACCACAGCTGCAGACCCAGTCAAGTCTATGAGAATGATTACATATAAGGAAAACTGAATTGGTCATTTTGTGTCAGTATATGCACAGACGGAGCGGCTGCCATGACTGGACGTCTTTCTGGTTTCACTACTCAGGTCAAAGAGGTCACTGTTGAATGTGAGTCTATGCACTGTGTCATCCATAGAGAAATGCTGGCTAGCCAAAAATGTCACCCGAACTTAACAATGTTTTTCAGGATATGATTAAAATTATCAACCACATTAAAGTACATGTCCTTAACTCACGTCTGTTCGTGCAGCTCTGTGAGTAGATGGACGCAGAGCACACACATCTTCTCTTATACACAGAAGTGAGATGGTTTTCTAAAGGTAGATCACTGGCCAGAGTTTTTGAGTTATGGGAGCTGCTCCAGAGATCTCTTTTAGAAGGACAGTCACCACTGGTAGCACATTTCAGTGACACAGAATGGGTCACAAAACTTGCTTACTTGTGTGACATATTCAACCTGCTCAACAAACTCAATCTGTCACTTCAGGGGAGAATGACAACTGTGTTCGAGTCGGCAGGCAAAGTGGCTGCATTCAAAGCTAAACTGGAATTATGGGGGTGACGAGTGAACATTGGGATTTTTGACATGTTTCAAACATTAGCAGAGATTTTGAAAGAGACTGAGCTAGGGCCTTCTTTCTCCCAGCTGGTGCATGATCACCTATCTCAGCTTTCTAAAGAGTTTGAGCATTACTTCCCAACCACATCCCTAGATGGGACCATCTAGTTGCAGGAAAACAAGCTCAGGGCTCCCACTGATTCTGCATTATGGTGAGATGTATAATTATTTCATTATATATTACAATGTAATATTAATAGAACTAAAGCACACAATAAATGTAATGCACTTGAATCATGCCGAAAGCATCCCCACCCCACAGTCCGTGGAAAAATTGTCTTCCACGAAACCAGTCCCTGGTGACAAAAAACTTGGGGACCTCTGGTATATGGTATGCTCATGGGTCACACAGCAAGTTCTACGGTAAAGAGAGTGAGAGAGCATGAGAGCAAATCTGGGGCTCTACCTTTGTTAGTGTCCAAAGATGGAGTGTCTAGAGTTTCCTCAGTTCACTCTTTATTGGCTAGTTTAAAGCATAAGAGCAGGAAGTAGGGTGTGGGGAGGGAGAAGTGGGATCATTCAAGTACCCAGGGCTTTCTGAAAGAGTGACCTTCATGCCTGGGAACATCTAATTCCTCATCTAGTTGTTTTGCTAGTAGCTGTGCCATAGCTGGCAATATATTGATTCAAGATAGATATCTTTTGAAATGGATAGCCCAGCAATCAAAAGCTTAATATCAGGCATATATAATACAATCAAAAAGCTTTATATTAGGCCCTTATGCTCAGTCTGACTTGTCACAGCCAATCTGTGTGACTTTTACTAGGGAATTTCATAGTCCCTATAACTGCATTGATTTTTCAGTAATTTTCCCCCAGGCATGACAAATAGGATCAACATGTTCTTTATTATATTTTATATTTTATTTATATTTTGTTATATTTTATTTGTTCATTATAGATATAACTTACATATTAGAGAGATATTCTTAATAATAAGATAAATTTAAAATTTATTCACAGCAGATTTTCACCTTTTTCACTAGTTTAGTATTTCTAAATGTGAAAGCAGTTCACACTTCATTTAAAAAACGTTACATAAGTATTTCCGCAACTATGTTTTAAGTTATTCTGAAAAACTTATATTGTACATGTAATACTATATATACTGGTTATCCTTTGTTGTGTAACAAACCACCTACATTTAGTGGATTAAGAAAACCACCATTCATCAGTTCCCAATACATGGGTTAGCAATTTGGACTAAATTCAGCTGAATCATCCTGCTGATCCTTTCTGGGTTGACACATGTGGCTGCAGTCAGCTGGTGGCTTTGCCAGAGCTGACTGGTCTAAGATGCATCATTCTCATAACTGGTAGTTGGAAGGCTACTGGCCAGGATGCCATGGTACTCTTCAAGGGGTTTCTCTTACAAGCTAGCTGGGACATGTCTTCATGCCTCTTCTAGTAGATTTAGATAAGCGTTCCTTTACTGCCATATATTCTTCTATTCATACTCATTAATTCAGCAAAGGTCAACTATGTGCCTAGCAATATGTGGAAAAGATTTTGAAATATATGAAAGATTTTGCCTTATGTAGATTACAATATACTATTTGGGAAAATTAATCAATGTAGAAAAAAATTAACCCTCTGTTGGCAGGTACATTAAGCCAGTGGGAAAAAT
This sequence comes from Platanista minor, assembly GCA_004363435.1. Classification (NCBI taxonomy): domain Eukaryota; kingdom Metazoa; phylum Chordata; class Mammalia; order Artiodactyla; family Platanistidae; genus Platanista; species Platanista minor. The sequence goes on from RJWK010057223.1 coordinate 6,085, forward strand.
AAACCTATTTACCTGTTAGCAAATACTTAATTACACATAAATATGAAATTAAACACTATAAAGGCCCTTGGGGAATCCATATTTTCTATCAAAGTAAGTAAGCCAATTTTTATACTTTTTTTTCCCAAAAAACAGTGCTATTATGTGACACAGGAAAACTTGAAAGCATTTTCCTCAAAAATTATTTAAAACCAAACAGAAAAGTGGACAGAGGTTATAAAGAACATTTTCAAAATCAAGCCAGAAAAACCATTTTCTCAGATGCAACTTTACTTTGATAGTGGATATATGTTTACAGTATATTGAACAGACACATACTTCAGACTATAATGAAAGGGAAACCTTTTTCTAATACCCACCAAGTTAATAGAATGATCTGCACACCTAGTCTAAATAGTTTTGTGGAAAGTCACAACGAGAATAATCAGAAGAGAAAGTATAAATAACAAAAATCTGAACTTAAAGTTATGGACACTTTATTTTAATCTCCCCAAAATTATTAAATTTGATATATTAATTCCCTTTGATTGCCATCTTATTAATCTTAGTAGATAATTGGACATGTAATCAATAAAATATACATGGGAGCAAATTCACCTAAAATTGGCTACAAAGTTTCATATTATTGAGATCATAACTCTGGGCTATTACTTTTTTCACAAAAAAGTCAGATTTCCATAAAACCCAGTAGAGGAAATATGTATGCCTAGGGGGGAGAATATTTCTCACCTTTATAGGCACTGAAATTGAATGTGTTTTACTCACAATCTATTGTTCATAGCAGCTGTCATAAATTTTAAAGGTTCAATAATTCACTTTTTAAATGAAACAATGACCATTCTTCTACTGAGCTCCTTCAATATATCCCCAAAGAAAACTCTGCATTCCATGTTTTCTATAATCATTTTACATATATGTTTTTCTTGTTATGTGAAATAGAAAACCTTCACACTACCAAAAATAAATACTGCTTTACTTGTTAAAGATTGAATAGAGTTTGGTTATTCAGGGAACTGTAGTATATGAGACACAGGCTCAGCCTACAAATCTATAAGGCAAAATAAATAGTTGTGCAGTGCTTTCAAATGCAAAAGAAGTAGAATGCAAATTTGGAGAGAAGGACATTTTGTACAGAGATAAACAAGGAATGCATTCACGAACTGAGATAGAATTAAACTAGGTTTCACAGGAAATGAATGAATCAGAGAGAATATTTCCCTCTAAAAACAGTATCATGGGCCTTGTTCAGGAGCGTGTATACCTGGATTGAGTGACTAGATCAGAATGGAGGACTGGAGGCTGGATTCCCAAGGGATTGAGAGTAAACACTAGTACTACATGAGAGATGAGTATAGCTGTGAAACACAGGAAGAGAGTAAATTCAATATGAAAATTTTTTTTAATTTTTAAAACAACTTTCTTCAAACTCACTAAGTTGTTAAAGTTTTAATATCTACCAACACATTCCTGAAAAATAAAATAAAGGTTTAAAGAGAGAAGGTTGAGATAGCATTGTGATATATGTAATTTTTATGTTGAAATATAAAACATCATGGGTATCTTGCTGATATTAATGAAAAAAGGGAGGAACTTTTTTTTCCCACTAATTCTATCTTTATGTTTCAATTTCAGGAAACAAATGACTGAATAAATAAACGTATTAATACATAAATAAAACAAGAACAAATCCTAATATATATTTTCAATTACCCTATTGTCTCTAACTATTCTTTAAAAATAGAAAGCATAACCACATTATTCGAGTTCCAGGATTACAAATCCCTAAAAGATTTCCTTTGTTCAAGTTGAGGCAAGTACTATATTTTATTCATCCTTTTGCACATACTTACAGTTATAGGTTGGAATACTATATTTAGGAATGCATAGTTATCAGTTCATGTAGCAATTATCATTAAAAATAACCAGTTCTAAGTTATCAGCTTCCTTCTCTATATTTTAGCTTAAATCAAATTTTTGTGGTAGACCAGTATCTCAGCATATGGTCTGGTTTTCTTACGTCATAGTGGGTTTTGCTACAAATCATTTTGTTCTCAAATATTTATCCTTTACCTTCCATTCCCATTTGCTGCCACCTTTCAGAACCTCTTCCCTAAGAGTCTGGTTAATCTCTCTGCTTCACACTTGAACCTGCCTTCCTATCCCTGCCTCACCAACACCATCACCGACTCTGCTGAAAAACTCTCAAAAAATCATCTTTCAAATCACATGTTTCCATATCAAGGGATTGCACAATAAAAGCTAGTTCTTCTAGCCACAAATCTAAAATCTTTAGTTATATTTGTAAAGACTTTTACATTCTCTGAGTACATATTTCACCCAAACTTATTTCTCAAAACTTCTCAGCATAGATATTCCATTTCAACCAAGTCTACCTCTTTATTGTTTCTGACACATCCTTAGTCATTTCATTAGCATTTGTGTCTTTGCTCAGCTTTTTCTCCAAAACCATTTCCCCCAGTTCTTTGGAAAGTCTCTTTTTGTCCTTCCTATATAACCAAACAATATTTATCATGTAAAACCTAAATCAAGTTCCATTAATTAAGCTTATAATCAGTTTCCTTGAATTCTGGATGCCTAGAATTCTAGAATTCAATTCTAGCATATTGAATTCCATTAAGGCTGGTACTTGGTTATTTTCTGATTTGATAAGTATACAACACCAAGACATTCTATTGTATTTGAAGTACATATACTCAATCCTAAGTATGTATGCATTGTACTTGATGAGTGGTTTACCCACGCAAACTCATGAGATGTGTTTATAGAGATAGGCTCTACTAGTCAAGAGTGAAGTCAAGGTTTCTCCTCCAGTTGTGGTTCTCAAATCACCCAGTCTCTGTACCCTTTTTCACCTAACCCATGTGTCTCTGCCATCATAATGACACCACATTCTCCTGCATATCATTTCTCTAAAACCTTGTATGTTTCTGTTGAGTGAGTCACCTCCTCTGAACCAACATATTCTATCTCCCGTCTTCATTATCTCATTCTTCACTTTCTCTCTGCTTCTCTTTCTTTTTCCCTCTTTATATAGTGGGCTCATCTTTTCTCATAACTTCGCCCATGTCCTCCACGTGAATAAACTGTATGTCCTCATTTCCTTTCTGATGTCTCTCCTAAATTTCATGCTCATATTTCTAGTAGTTTCCTACATATTTTTACTTGTATTCATCTTTTGTATATTACTTATAATAGTTAAACCTCGATTTTTTTTCAAAATTCATGTTTTTGAAATCTTCTCTCTACTAATGTAATTACCATCTTCTCATTAATGCTTACCAAATGTCCCAGCTGTGTTTTCTTTTCTTTTCTTTTTTTTACATCTTTATTGGAGTATAATTGCTTTACAATGGTGTTAGTTTCTGCTTTATAACAATGTAAATCTATTATACATATACATATGTTCCCATATCTCCTCCCTCTTGCGTCTCCCTCCCTCCCACCCTCCCCATCCCACCCATCCAGGTGATCACAAAGCACCGAGCTGACCTCCCTGTGCTATGCGGCTGCTCCCCACTAGCTACTTTACGTTTGGTAGTGTACATATGTCCATGCCCCTCTCTCACTTTGTCACAGCTTACCCCTCCCCCTCCCCATTTCTTCAAGTCAGTTCTCTAGTAGGTCTGTGTCTTTATTCCCGACTTGCCCCTAGGTTCTTCACGACATTTCATTTTTTCTTAGATTCCATATATATGTGTTAGCATACGGTATTTGTCTTTCTCTTTCTGACTTACTTCACTCTGTATGACAGACTCTAGGTCCATCCAACTCACTACAAATAACTCCATTTCGTTTCTTTTTATGGCTGAGTAGTATTCCATTGTATATATGTGCCACATCTTCTTTATCCATTCATCCAATAATGGACACTTAGGTTGTTTCCAAGTCCTGGCTATTCTAAATAGAGCTGCAATGAACATTTTGGTACATGACTTTTTCTGAATTATGGTTTTCTCAGGGTATATGCCCAGTAGTGGGATTGCTGGGTCATATGGTAGTTCTATTTGTAGTATTTTAAGGAACCTCCATACTGTTCTCCATAGTAGCTGTACCAATTCACATTCCCACCAGCAGTGCAAGAGTGTTCCCTTTTCTCAACACCCTCTACAGCATTTATTGTTTCTAGATTTTTTGATGATGGCCATTATGACTGGTGTGACATGATATCTCATTGTAGTTTTGATTTGCATTTCCCGAATGATTAATGATGTTGAGCATTCTTTCATGTGTTTGTTTGCAGTCTGTATATCTTCTTTGGAGAAATGTCTATTTAGATCTTCTGCCCATTTTTGGATTGGGTTGTTTGTTTTTTTGTTATTGAGCTGCATGAGCTGCTTGTAAATTCTGGAGATTAATCCTTTGTCAGTTGCTTCATTTGCAAATATTTTCTCCCATTCTGAGGGTTGTCTTTTGGTCTTGTTTATGGTTTCCTTTGCTATGCAAAAGCTTTGAAGTTTCATTGGGTCCCATTTGTTTATTTTTGTTTTTATTTCCATTTCTCTAGGAGATGGGTCACAAAGAATCTTGCTGTGATTTATGTCATAGAGTGTTCTGCCTATGTTTTCCTCTAAGAGTTTGATAGTTTCTGGCCTTACATTTAGGTCTTTAATCCCTTTTGAGCTTAGTTTTGTGTATGGTGTTAGGGAGTGTTCTAGTCTCATACTTTTACATGTACCTGTCCAGTTTTCCCAGCACCACTTATTGAAGAGGCTGTCCTTTCTCCATTGTACATTCCTGCCTCCTTTATCAAAGATAAGGTGACCATATGTGTGTGGGTTTATCTCTGGGCTTTCTATCCTGTTCCATTGATCTATATTTCTGTTTTTGTGCCAGTACCATACTGTCTTGATTACTGTAGCTTTGTAGTACAGTCTGAAGTCAGGGAGCCTGATTCCTCCAGCTCTGTTTTTCATTCTCAAGATTGCTTTGGCTCTTCGGGGTCTTTTGTGTTTCCATACAAATTGTGAAATTTTTTGTTCTAGTTCTGTGAAAAATGCCAGTGGTAGTTTGATAGGGATTGCATTGAATCTGTAGATTGTTTTGGGTAGTAGAGTCATTTTCACAATGTTGATTCTTCCAACCCAAGAACATGGTATATCTCTCCATCTATTAGTATCATTTTTAATTTCTTTCATCAGTGTCTTATAATTCTCTGCATACAGGTCTTTTGTCTCCTTAGGTAGGTTTATTCCTAGATATTTTATTCTTTTTGTTGCAATGGTAAATGGGAGTGTTTTCTTGATTTCACTTTCAGATTTTTCACCATTAGTGTAGAGGAATGCCAGAGATTTCTGTGCATTAATTTTGTATCCTGCTACTTTACCAAATTCATTGATTAGCTCTAGTAGTTTTCTGGTGGCATCTTTAGGATTCTCTCTGTATAGTATCATGTCATCTGCAAACAGTGACAGCTTTACTTCTTCTTTTCCAATTTGGATTCCTTTTATTTTCTTTTCTTCTCTGATTGCAATGGCTAAAAATTCCAGTACTATGTTGGATAAGAGTGGTGAGAGTGGGAAACCTTGTCTTGTTCCTGATCTTAGTGGAAATGCTTTCAGTTTTTCACTATTGAGGACGATGTTGGCTGTGGGTTTGTCATATATGGCCTTTATTATGTTGAGGGAAGTTCCCTCTATGCCTACTTTCTGTAGGGTTTTTATCATAAATCGGTGTTGAATTTTGTCAAAAGCTTTGTCTGCATCTATTGAGATGATCATATGGTTTTTCTCCTTCAATTTGTTAATATGGTGTATCACGTTGATTGATTTGCGTATATTGAAGAATCCTTGCATTCCTGGGATAAACCCCACTTGATCATGGTGTATGATCCTTTTAATGTGCTGTTGGGTTCTGTTTGCTAGTATTTTGTTGAGGATTTTTGAATCTATGTTCATCAGTGATATTGGCCTGTAGTTTTCTTTCTTTGTGACATCCTTGTCTGGCTTTGGTACCAGGGTGATGGTGGCCTCGTAGAATGAATTTGGGAGTGTTCCTCCCTCTGCTATATTTTGGAAGAGTTTGAGAAGGATAAGTGTTAATTCTTCTCTAAATGTTTGATAGAATTTGCCTGTGAAGCCATCTGGTCCTGGACTTTTGTTTGTTGGAAGATTTTGAATCACAGTTTCAATTTCAGTGCTTGTGACTGGTCTGTTCATATTTTCTATTTCTTCCTGATTCAGTCTTGGTAGGTTGTGCATTTCTAAGAATGTGTCCATTTCTTCCAGGTTGTCCATTTTATTGGCATAGAGTTGCTTGTAGTAATCTCTCATGATCTTTTGTATTTCTGCAGTGTCAGTTGTTACCTCTCCTTTTTCTTTTCTAATTCTGTTGATTTGAGTCTTCTCCCTTTTTTTCTTGATGAGTCTGGCTAATGGCTTATCAGTGTTGTTTATCTTCTCAAAGAACCAGCTTTTACTTTTATTGATCTTTGCTCTCATTGCCTTCATTTCTTTTTCATTTATTTCTGATCTGATCTTTATGATTTCTTTCCTTCTGCTAACTTTGGGGCTTTTTTTGTTCTTCTTTCTCTAATTGCTTTAGGTGCAAGGTTAAGTTGTTTTTCCGAGATGTTTCCTGTTTCTTAAGGTAGGATTGTATTGCTATAAACTTCCCTCTCAGAACTGCTTTTGATGCATGCCATACGTTTTGGGTCGTCGTGTCTGCATTGTCATTTGTTTCTAGGTATTTTTTGATTTCCTCAGTGATCACTTCGTTATTAAGTAGTGTATTGTTTAGCCTCCATGTGTTTTTATTTTTTACAAAATTTTCGTGTAATTGATATCTAGTCTCATAGCACTGTGGTCGGAAAAGATACTTGATACAATTTCAATTTTCTTAAATTTACCAAGGCTTGATTTGTGACCCAAGATATGATCTATCCTGGACAATGTTCCATGAGCACTTGAGAAAAATGTGTATTCTGCTGTTTTTGGATGGAATGTCCTATAAATATCAATTAAGTCCATCTTGTTTAATATATCATTTAAAACTTGTGTTTCCTTATTTATTTTGATTCTGGATGATCTGTCCTTTGCTGAAATTGGGGTGTTAAAGTCCCCTACTATGAACGTGTTACTGTCGATTTCCCCTTTCATGGCTGTTAGTATTTGCCTTATGTATTGAGGTGCTCCTGTGTTGGGTGCACCAATATTTACAATTGTTATATCTTCTTCTTGGATCGACCCCTTGATCATTATGTAGTGCCCTTCTTTGTCTCTTGTAATAGACTTTATTTTAAAGTCGATTTTGTCTGCTATGAGAATTGCTACTCCAGCTTTCTTTGGTTTCCGTTTGCATGGAATATCTTTTTCCATCCCCTTACTTTCAGTCTGTATGTGTCTCTAGGTCTGAAGTGGGTCTCTTGTAGACAGCATATATATGGGTCTTTTTTTTGTATCCATTCAGCCAGTCTGTGTCTTTTGGTGGGAGCATTTAATCCATTTACATTTAAGGTGATTATCGATATGTATGTTCCTATTCCCATTTTCTTAATTGTTTTGGGTTTGTTATTGTACATCTTTTCTTTCTCTTGTGTTTCTTGCCTAGAGAAGTTCCCTTAGTATTTGTTGTAAAGTTGGTTTGGTAGTGCTGAACTCTCTCAGCTTTTGCTTGTCTGTAAAGGTTTTAATTTCTCCATCAAATCTGATTGAGAGCCTTGCTGGGTAGAGTAATCATGGTTGCAGGTGTTTCTCCTTCATCACTTTAAATATGTCCTGCCAGTCCCTACTGTCTTGAAGAGTTTCTGCTGAAAGATCAGATGTTAGCCTTAGGGGGATTCCCTTGTGTGTTATTTGTTGTTTTTCCCTTGCTGCTTTTAATATGTTTTCTTTGTGTTTAATTTTTGATAGTTTGATTAGTATATGTCTTGGTGTGTTTCTCCTTTGATTTATCCTGTATGGGACTCTCTGTGCTTCCTGGACTTGATTAACTATTTCCTTTCCCATATTAGGGAAGTTTTCAACTATAATCTCTTCAACTATTTTCTCAGACCCTTTCTTTTTCTCTTCTTCTTCTGGAACCCCTATAATTTGAATGTTGGTGCGTTTAATGTTGTCCCAGAGGTCTCTGAGACTGTCCTCAGTTCTTTTCATTCTTTTTTCCTTAG
>RJWK010057224.1:0-14208 GCA_004363435.1 Platanista minor
ATAGTCTCTGGGGCAATCCATGTTGCTGCAAATGGCATTATTTCATTCTTTTTTTATGGCTAAGTAGTATTCCATTGTATACATGTGCCACATCTTCCTTATCCATTCATCTGTTGATGGACATTTAGGTTATTTCCATGTCTTGGCTGTTGTAAACAGTGCTGCTATGAACATTGGGGTGCATGTATCTTTTCGAATTATGGTTTTCTACAGATATTTGCCCAGGAGTGGGACTGCTGGGTCATAAGGCAGTTCTATTTTTAGTTTTCTGAGGAACCTCCATAATGTTTTCCATAGTGGCTACACTAATTTACATTCCCACCAGCAATGTAGGTTCCTTTTTCCTTTTTAAACTTTTGTTTGTTTTAAAAATAAGTTCAGAGACTTTCAGTGGCAATATCTCACTGTGCCTCAGCTTCCTCATCTGTCAAATGGGCAGATCACAGTACCTACTGCAAAGGATGGCTGTGAGGGTGAAAAGAGGGAACCCCACCCCCACCCAAACACAGTGCCCAGCCCAGAGCCTGGTACACGGTCTCATCCTTTATAAAAAATCACCTATTATGATTATGGTCTTGTGTCTGTGTTGGACTAGGAAATTACTGCCATAACTCCTGCAAATCCCAAATTCTATGAAACACATAAATGCAAATGCAATGAGAGTGAATTGCATTCTGTGGGGCAGGAGTCTACCTGTCTTCAGCCATCCTGGCATCAGCCAGGGCCTTGGGGTCCCACCCATGGACAAACAACTAGAAAGGGTGGTGCTGAAACAGTTGCTCAGGTCAGTAATTTTTTTTTTTTTTTGCTGTATTTTGGATTATAAAAGTGATATGCGCTCATTGTAAAAAACTCACGTTAAAGACCTCTCGCTCCTCTGGCATCCGCGTGGGGTTTGTTACGTGTCCTCCGCTGTCTGGGAATGTGGAGTGTACAGGGATAACATCCTTACTGTTTTCCTTGGGGGCAAGTTCAATATCAATCAATACCGATCAAGATCACCTGCATTGGTCTTCAGAGAGGTGCTCTAAAGTGACAGGAGTTGGTGGTTTCAGTGACTTCTACGACATAAAAAAAGGTCTGCTCCCCACATTTTCCCTGAAAACAGGACGTCCTGATACTGAGTCTGCACGGGGAAGCCTTTTCTCTTTCTGGAGGAGGAAGCAACGAGGCTAGGAAGCAGATCACTATCAAGATCACGAGGGCTCCACAGTCAGGAGTCCAGGGTCCTTGGAGAAGAGCGCCACCTGCTGTCTTTCAGGGACTAACCTCCCCCAATCCCTGCGTGTCCTCTTCTCCCGCCTGCCTACCGAGTCCACCCACAGATGCCCCCGCAGTGCAGACCTGACTGCAAGCCCAGGGGTCAGGGACATCCTCCCGCCCGGCAGCAGAGGCCAGTGCCCCTTGCAGGACCCGGCCAGCACTCCCCCGCGCGCCGGCCCGGCAGCTCCTGCCGTCCTTCCAGCCCGCTTCTGCCCCGGCTTCAGGTTGCATCTGAGCATTTCCCCTTCCTATGAGAGGGAGAGGATCATTTTTCAGCTACACACTAGCCATTCCACCTTCCACCCTGTCATCCCTCCTGCTCTCAGGACGCATAGGTCCTGGGTGATGCCAACAGCCTGCCGCCCTCCTGCCTGGGTACCCTCTGCACCGCCCGCCCCCAGCCAGGACCCTGCCTTACTGCCCGGGTCCACAGCCCACCTCGGAGCCGTCACACCTCCATTCTCACGGCTGGGCACCCTCTTGTCCGCGCTCCCCTTTGCATCCTCCTAGTGAGAGCTGAATGTGTGTCCCTCCTGGAAGCCGTCCTTTCCCTGTGATCCCATGGCCCATCAACTCCCCTTCATGTCCTAGAATGACCCATTCTTTCAAATATGATAGACATAAACTGGATGATACTATAAATATTGCTTTGAAATGTGCTTTTTCCCTTCAACTTTTTCTGGACCCCTTGTCCTAAGAGCTTCCCAGGGCCCCACGGTGAGGACTCACACGATGTGCTGGATCCTCCCCCTGCTGATGGGCAGGTAGGTTGTTTCCCTTTTCACGATAACGGAGAATGTCATAAAGAATATTCCGGTGCACAGATCTTTGCACGGAAGTGGAAAAATAGTTAGGATTAGAAAACTCAGGGTAGAATGGCTGGGTCAGGTGGTATATCAAGGTTTGAAAAGTAATTCCAAAGGGCTTTTCAACTTCCACCAACAATGAACTGGCCTTTGTTACTCGTTTGAGGCCGGTTGGGACTGGGCACTGGCGCATCCTTTTTGGAGCGCTATTGGGCAGCAGCTCCCAGCGGCCAAGCTTCCCAGCGCTTTTCCCAGAGCTTCTTCCTCTCCCTCCCACCAGTCAGATGCTCAGGCTTCCAAGGTCCAGAACAGCTTGGGGGGCAGGGCGACATCTGAGATGCGGATTAGAACAGGAACCCAAAGCTTTGAGTACTTAATGAAAAAACCCTTTGTTTTGCTCATTGACCTGCTGGGGTTTTGACATGCTTTTGGGTTTGGTTTTGTCATTTCTGTGGCTTTGGAAGTGGCAGGTGTCCAGCGAGAATGTGCATGTGAATCCGCTGGTGGGTGAGAGGATGTGGCCGGTGAGGAACCTGGGGGAGCGGTAACAATGGCTTTAGGCCAAAGTAGTTAATTTCAGGTCTTAGTTCCCTTCCTTCACAAATCCATCCATTAATCAAGACGTTCATTCATAAAATAATTACCGAGTGCTTTCCCAGCGCCAGGCGCTGGGCTGGGCTTGGGATACAGCCCAGCTTGGGATTAAACAAATACAGGTGTGTGTGCAGGGTGCAGTGGGGCGTAACAGTGGGGGGATGGAGCGTTCCAAGCAGAGACCCCAGAGTAGGAAGGACCACAGTGTAGGGAGAGGAATGAGGCTTGAGAGTAGGCAGGCCCTGGATCCCACAGGTTTTGAAATGGACCCCAATAGCAACGGGAGACCCCCGAAGAACTTTAGGCACGCACAGAGCAACAGGGTTTGATTTGTGATATTAAAGGACGTGAGGATCTAGGTGACCTCAGGCGCGGCATCGACCTTGGGCAGCAGACTCACTGGGTTTCCTTTCCTCCCAATAATTCTAATTCCCCCCTTGCTCCTGGCATGGGGCTGGGATTAGAGGACAGTGGCCTTGGAATTGGGCAGGTGCTGGGAGAGGCAGCAGCCCCTGGTGGCCAGCCCACAGCAGCGTCGGGCGCAAGGGCTGGGAGCGCCACTAGTCCTTGCAGAGGGAGGCCGAGAGAAGCTGAACAGGCAGACTAGGGGACCTGGGCGCCCGGGCTGCCTCTCACACCCTCTCCCCCTCAGTGCCACTCCACAGGGCCCACCCAAAGGTTCAGAAAGAAGGTAGGGGCTTTCCAAATTCACTAGGCTGCGTCCATCACCTCCTTCGATGCCCCTTGCTGCCCTGCAAGGGAGTGGAAGGCCTACCATCCAGCGGAGGAAGCTGCTCATCGGAGAGGCTGAGCTGCCCCAGTTCTATTCATCCTGTCCTAGCCTCTCAGAGGCTTGGAATGAAAAAGCCAGGTGTCTGACCCCAGGATACCTGCAGGTCCTTTGGGCCCCTCACCTCCCCCTCAGCTGGGCCGCCTGTACTCACTGTCCTGGGGATCAGCCCACCAGGCCCCTCAGAATGCTGGAGAGCCTGGGGAACTTGTCCCCCCACAGCCCTCAGGTCATGGGTCCCTTCCTTGCTGGAAGGCCAGTATCTGCTCTGACACACCTGCTCCTGCCCTCACATCCACCCTGGGGCCCAGCCCGGCACACGGCAGACACAGGAGGGGTGTACAGTGAGAGTCTGGGGGTCACTGGCAGAGACCCCGGTGTTCTTCAGAGTGGCCCAGTGGAAACTGGGCCCCCCATTTCCAAGCCCCAGCCAGGCTGTCCTAGATTCTACGAAGGCCAGAGTAAAGGCAAACTGCACTTTTCTGGAGGGCAGGGGCAGGCGTAGTGGCTCAATGCGTGACCTCTGGGCCCGAGTCCCGGCCACAAGCCGACTCTTTGAGCTTGGACAGGCTACTCAGCCTCTCTCTGCCCCAGTTTCCCCGTCAGTAAATGGAGACATTGCATTGGCGCCTGCCTGTAGGGCTGTGTTGATGAACTCGAGTGAACACGAGCAGCGTGCTTAGGACAGAGCCTGGCAAACACACAGACATTAATTAGTCTTGTCCTGCCCTCAGGAGGCTCGGCGCTTGGCCGAGGGATTATAACAGCCTGCTGTTGTAACAGCCCAGGTCGTGCCCCCAAGGGGACCTAGCGGCCACACATGCTCACACCTACCGTTTTGAAGGTGTGGAGGCTCCAGGGCTAAGTTCCCACTGTAAGCCTCTGGCAGCTTCTGATTCCTAATTGGGAAAAGACTGGGGAAAACACCGTGAAATTAAAGCCAGATATTCTACTCCTGTCCTGAAAGTTTGCGCTCAGGGGCTAAATTGTCCTGTCTTCAACTGTCAGTGGTTGTCCTCGCTGGGAGCAGATTTGCTTCTGAGCAGGTGATCTCGGTGACCAGGGAGGAGAGCCCATAACCAGGTGAGGGAGGGATCCTTTCTGGCCTCAAGAGGCCCGGAGAGGGCTGGGCTGGATCCTGGGGGAGGACCTTTGTAGCAGACCTGGAGAGCACCCCTCGAGCCAGACGTCTGCCGAGCAGGGGTGCTCCAGCCCAATTTGAAGCTTTTCTCTCCTGCTTGGTAATTCCCTCCTGCCATTACCAGACTTTTCTGGAAAAGTTCATTTCTGGTCCTAGCCATGTTTAGGGGAATCGTGGGGAGGATCCAGGGAGGGCTGCACAGAGGAGGTGAGTCAGAGGCAGGGTTTTGAAGGATGAATAGGAGTTTGACAGGGAACCAGATGAGGGAAGTTATTCCAAATGCCCTCCCCAGTTTCTGCCCATCACATACCAGCTGGGAAATTCACAGACTTTGAAGAAACCCCGAAATTCCAGCAGGTCTAGGCCCCCTCCAACTTGGAGCAGAAGAATGGGGTAACCTCTGCCTTTTTGAGTCATCTGTGGGGTGGGGCAGGTTTCTGGCTCCCTTGGGCTCCCCTGGGCTTTACAAGCCTGGCAATGAATACAATTTCCAATCCCATCTCAGGCACTGCAGAGTCCATAGCGGGCTTATAGATTGCCTCTGTCAAAACGTGTGAATTTTCCTGGGGGTGGTGGCGGGGTGGGGGGGTAGATTTAGTCAGTCTTCATCTTCGTTGAGTTTCGGCTCTTTTTTGCCATTACCTGCAAAAATATATTTCTTGGGCTTACTTCCCAGAGGACCAATTACTCCGTGAATTGTTAGGCTGTACAGCGGCCATTCCTCACTCACCCGCCATTGGGCAAGGGTGGCTCAACACCTGGGTCACTGCAGGCACTCCTGTTGTGGCCATCTGTGGTGATGGCAGCAGGCGATGGCTCTGCATACGCAGAAAGTAGACACATGGGGATTACTTGTGGGTGCACATTAACCATTTCTCCCATTTTATTTTTATTTATTCATTTTTGGCCGCACTGCCAAGCATGCAGGGTCTTAGTTCCCTGACCAGGGTTTGAACCTGTGCCCCCTACAGTAGAAGCACAGAGTCTTAACCACTGGACCGCCAGGGAAGTCCTTTCCCGTTTTAATATATGATGCAACAGAGCCAGCTGTGGCGGAGGAAAGGAGCCAAGATCGACATTCAGAGCTTATCTGCCTGATAAGCCCCTGAGGGGGAAATAAATGGGAGCCCTGGTGCCCTTCTGCATTGAATCCTCTCCCAAAGTATGCATTGGGGTCTCAGGCCACCGGGACCTAGGTAAATCGTCAAGACTGAGCCTGAGGCCCCAAAGCAGGTCAGTAACTTGGGTCACTTCTGCTGCTGTCACTCCTCCCTCAGAGCTTTCTTGGTCCCGTTGCTTCAAGGCCTCAAGGCTTCAAGGCCTGACTAGGAAAAGGGGCAAGGCTCTGACTAAGCAATTAATTCTGGGGAGATGCTAACGGCTGAAGCAGCCTAATCTGTACCCCTCCCTGCAGGATGCTTCCATCTTCGAGATTAGCATAGGTCTTTATAGTTAAACCAGTGGTTCTCAATCAGAGCAGTTCTGGCTCCCACCCCTACCCCATTCCTGAGCACATTTGGTTGATGGGAGGGAGGATGGTTACTGACATCAGTGGACAGAGGCCAGGGATGCTGCAAAACATCCTCCAATGCACCGGCCTTCCTGAGCAAAGAACCATAGGCTCAAAGTGCCAACGGAGCCCTCTTAGAAAGAGTTGGATTCCCATCTGGCTGAAAGAGCTGACTCTGTCCCTTCAAGGGAGGGGTGAGCCTGGGAGGAGAAGGAGCTGGAAGGTGGGGCGGGGAAAGGGGATCTTTGCATCCCTGCATCCCATGCTCAATCAGCAGGTGATCAGGGACTCCCAATAGAACTTTCTGTGCCAGTGGCAAAATTCCATCCCTGCGGCTGTCTAACCCGACAGCCACTTACCTGTGGCTTTTGAGTAGTTGAAATGTGTCTATTTATGACTGAAGGAGGCATTTTTCTTTATTTTCAATTAATTTACAGCTAAACTTCAATGGCCACAGGTAGCTACTGGCTACCCGACAGGAAAGTGCATTTCTAGAGCCCTCAAAACTGCCCGTCCCCGTGAGGGCATCACACCTGCTGGGGGGATGCTTCATTCATAATGAGGTGCTAATAGCCATTAGGGAGAAATTCAATCTTCCTTCAGAAAGACTTCCATCTGAGAGAGGGGTTCAGACGCAGAACATTAAGGGCTGCAACCTCCAAGATCCCCCAAACTGGCGCCCCGTAAGGAGGCTGCTGGGCTGCACCGCTTCTGTCACCCCAGGGGCAGCGTGGCAGAAGTCAAGGGGGCTGAGAGGTGGCCTCTGGCCCACTAAACAGAGCAGGAGTTCAGACACACAGATGACAGGGAGATGCCCTCTCAGGCTGCATGCATAAAGTAGATTTTTAGGAGATATAGGTCATTTAGAAACCACCTGATTCTTACCAGAATATATAAGCTTTGTCATAAAATACTACTGCTGACAATGTGACAGGGGTCAAGTCCCCCGGCAGAGCTTTGATTCTGGCAGGAGAGTTGGGGGGTCAGGTCAGGCTGGTTCGCTTACTGTTCATAATCATAATTTTTATTTATTTGCCACGCTGTGAGGCATGCAGCATCTTAGTTCCCCAACCAGGGATCGAACCCATGCTGCCTGCAGTGGAAGCGCGCAGTCCTAACCACTGGACCCCCAGGGAAGTCCAGATTTTCACTAAATTTTATCTGGAATTAAAAAATTATGATTATTGGGAATTCCCTGCCTGTAAATACTTGGTTTGTTTCAGATGTCTGCCTTGCCCCACGAGCACCTAAGTTTCAGGAAGGCAGGGCTTTGGTCTGCTTTGTCCCCTTTGGCAGCTCAAGTGTCAAACAGTCATACCTGTCCAGTGAATGGCACACCTCGGGCCCTGAGAGTGGGCTGGTGCTTGTCACCTCACGCACGGCAAACAGGAGGGAGGCCCAGGGCCAAGGTGACTGGCCCAGATGACCCGTTGGTGTGAGTCAGGGTTGGGAGTGAAACCCTGTCCCCCCCAGTAATGCCTCGTCTGTGCCCTTCAGGGACAGCACAGTCACAGCCAAACCATGGTGGCCCCCCACACTTCCTGGAGAAACTGCAAGCTTCCAGGGAAAGGCTGGGGTCTGCTCCCTTACCTGACAGACTGAGTGATGCTCAGAGCGAAGCTGCTAGAAGCACATGTCCAGTGGAGCTTAATCTGGAAAAGCCTAAGGGCCAAAGAGCATCCCTGCAACAAGAAGGGACACCAGTGGGAAAAGAACATCTGATGACAGACTCTGAATGGACAGACAACCTTCCCTACAAAGTGTCTTTTCCCATGAAGGTGGGTGACGTACTTCATTTTCAAGTATGAACTCAGAGGACATTTCCACAGCAGAGGGTCCTGCAAGGCTCCTTGGTAACCCAATCTGGGGTCACCCTCAGAAGACATTTTAGACTGACTTGTTTGTGTCTCTGTAGAAAGGGGAGAGGGAGGGAGTCCAGGAGGAGTAGACGGGGAGAGGGGACGTGTGCTACTAGGCAGATATTTCAAAGGGACACCCATTTCCAGATGTGTTACACACGTTCCAGTAACTCTTTTACCATGCTCATGGATGCTGTGGGTCAGGAGCTCAGCTACGGCCCAGGCGGGCATGGCTGGTCTCTGCTCCGTGCTGTGTGGACCTCCAGGCCAGGACTGGAGCTGGTGCTGCTGACCAGAGCATCTATACGTGGACCATCTATGACATCTTAGCTTCCTCACAGTATGGTGGCCCTGGAGGCTGTTCCAACTCCTTCCTTGGAAGCTCAGGGGTCCAAACACAAATAACCCAGCAAACAGGGCAGACGCTGAATGGACTTTTCTGATCTACGTGCAAGTCACTCTGTGTCTCTTCAGTCACATTGTTTTGGTGACGAGCTAGTCACAAGTCCACTCAGATTCAAGCTCAAGGAAGGGGCTATAGACCCCCATCTGTTGAAGAATCTGTAGTCACACAAGAGAAGAACAAACAGCTCTGGATCAAGTCACCCAGAGGCTCATTTAGAAAAAATTCTATAGGTATATATATATACACACTAATTATCTTTAGTTTTTCATTATTTATTCATAATGTGATCATCTTTATTTATTTTTTATATTTTAAAATTGTGGTCAAATATACATAAATAAAATTTACCCCCTTAACCATTTTTAAGTGCCCAGTTCAGTGGCATTGGGCGCATTCACATTGCTGTGTAGCCATCACTACCATCCACCCATAGAATACCTTTTCCATCTTGCCAAACTGAAACTCTGTCCCCATTAAACACTAACTCCCCCCCTCAGCCCTTCTCCCAGCCCCCAGCAACTACCCTTCCACTTTTTGGCTTTATGAATTTGACTATTCTAGGGACCTCATGTAAGGGGGATCATGTGGTACTTGTCTTCTTGTGACTGGCTTATTTTACTTAACGTAATGTCCTCAGGGTTCATCCATGTAGCAGCATGTGTCAGAATCTCCTGCCTTTTAAAGGCTGAATAATATTCTATTTTTTTGTATAGACCACAGTTTGCTTATCCATTCATCTCTCAGTGGATACTTGGGTTGCCTCCATGCTTTGGCTATTATGAATAATTCTGCCGCTAACACGGGTGTACAAATGTTTCTTCAAAACCCTACTTTCAAGTCTTTTGGGTATGTAACCAGAAGTGGAATTGCTGGATCATATAGCAATTCTCTTTTTCCTTTTTTTTTTTTGCCTCGCCTCATGGCTTACAGGATTTCAGTTCCTCAACCAGGGACTGAACTGGGGGCCCTGGCAGTGAAAGCGCCAAGTCCTAACCACTGGACTGCCAGGGAAGTCCCTATTTTTATTTTTTTGAGAAACCGCCGTACTAATTTCCATCAACGCTGCCCCATTTAACATTCCTGCCAACAGGGCACAAGGGCAAGGGCTCCAATTTCTCCATAACCTCATCAACACCAGTTATTTCCCGCTTTTTTGATAGGAGCCATCGTAGTGGGTGTAAGGGATTAAATGTATTTTTTTTAATATTTAATCCTGAGAAAACCTCTTGAGATACAGACTATGATTAATCACCCCCAGTCTCAGAAAAAGTAAAACTAAAGCGTGGGAAGCTGGTAAGTGGTACCAGAATTCAAGCCCAGATGTGCCCATCACCAGCCTCTTTCAGTGGAGACTGGTTGGAGACACTATCCCCCAACTTCTCCAGTTTTTCCAGGAAGTCCTCCCGTCCCTTCCCTGGTTCCCTCCTCCTCCCCCTGGCCCCTACCTTCCTGTCTGAACTCACCAGCCAACAAGGGAACGAAGTTCACCAGCCTGACCGAGGCTGCTCTGCCCCCTGACCCCCCTTCAGACTCAGTGATATCCTCCCCGACTTAACCAACCAAGGGACGCAATTCTAGTTTGTCGTACAGACCACAGGAGATAAAACAAAGTGCTGAAGTGAGGTACAACCTTATTGTTTGTTTTGCACGGTTTTGTTGCTCTTCGGGGGTGTTGTCTTCAGGGAGTCCCTCTGCACCCCTGGGCAGCCTTCAGGTCCATTCTCTGTGCCCCCAAAGAGGAGAAGAGCCAAGAGGCCTATGTCATTTCCTGTTTTTTGGAGGCAGCACAATGGGCCGGGAAGACACTAACTTTGTATACGGACCGCTGGTCTTGGATTCTGGCTCTGCCACTGAGCAGCTGCTTAGCCTCCATGGAGCTTCAGTTTCCTTGGCTACAAAACGAGGTTCAAAATGCTATGTCACTGGGGCTGCTGCAGTTTAACGACTCATGATTGCCCAGGGCCCAGCACGGGGTCTGGAACACTGAAAATGCTCCGTAAATGCCGGGTAGTTTCCCCTTGTACAGGGAGAGGCCGCGGGGTTGAAGTCCCAGACACTTTGCACAAGGCAGAGCTGGAATCTCAAGTTCCCTGGGCGGTGGGACGCCTGTCCCGCAGGCGAGGACCGCGCTCGATGACTCGATTCTTAGCTCTACGCCGCCACCTAGTGGCGGGCTTTCAGGCTGCACTTTCGGAGGGGGGGTCCAATCTCAAAGTCCTGCCGTCGTAAAGTTGGAGGAGAGTGTCGTTCGGTGTTCCCATCCCCTCACCACCACTTAAAGGTTCCAACTGCTCCCTCAACGCCTTTCCCTTCCCCCAGGTCCCCCCCCACCCAAACGCCCATAGCTGTGAGGATGTGTCATACAAGAGCATTTGGGGGCATGCTTCCTCAGCGGGCTTCCTGCGCGCCCAGCCCCGGAGGAAAGGGGGAAGCAGGGGAAGGCGCCGGGCGGGTCTGGAGGAGTGAGGAACCCGGACCTTCTGGGGGAGCCTTCCTGCTCCCCGTGGGGGACGCGGCCCCCTGGTTTGGAGGGTTCTTCCTGTCCCAGAAGCTCTGTTCACTCTCCCAACGGGATTGCAGGCTCTTTAAGCCCCAGAAGAGAAGCTAGGGGCTTGGACACCTGGCGGAGAGATGGGAACTCTTCCCCCATTAACAGAAACAGACAGCAGTCTGGGAGAGGCCAGGAGTGGAACCCCCTGTCTGGTGCATTTCAGGGTGAGCCTGGGCTGGCTGGGGGTGCCTGGAGAGCAGTGTTTGGACCTCAGCCAGCAAATCTCTGCTGTCCCTTAGGACCGTTCCACCGGGGCAGCAGGTGATCCCAGCAATTCCTGGAATGCTAGCAAGGCAGCTGGCTCTACCTGCTTCACATGTGACAAGCCCGTGCCCTGAGCCAGACCGCTGGCCAGGCCTGGAGGAGGTGGGAGTCGGGGGGAACCACAAGAAAGGATCTGCAAGCTTACACCCCGGTGCCTCCTGGGGAAGAGAGGCTGACCGAGGCTGCTCTGCCCCCTGACCCCCCTTCAGAGTCCAAAGCCCTTCCAAGCTTCCTCCTTGATCTCTATTTTTCTCTACCCCGCTTTTTGCAATTCCTTCATGGTGTTCTTGCAGCCCACCTTTAGCATGAGGTGTCTCTTGTTTTGTGGTCTCAGCCAAAAGGGAAAAGTCGTGTTTCTCCCCCTTCCGCAGCAAGCTTTACATCCTCTCAGCTGTGGGCGGGAGCCCCTTCCCTCCTCCCCAGCCCGTATGCATGGCCTGAGGTGATTTCTGGGGTGACATTCGTAAGACAGGAAGTCCTCTTGGGGGCCAAAGAAATGGTGGCAGATGCATCAGGGACCTGGGCCAGTAGAGAAAGGGTGGACGAGGCTGTGTCCACAGGAGAAAACCCGGGAGCTCTGTGGCCACGCAGTGCCACAAGCACCCTGTTTCTGACCGAGAGTAGCAGGGGGCTCGTGACCAGTCAGCACCCTGTGGTCCTCTGAGCAGCCCGCCTGCCTTGACATCCTGCGCTGAGATCCTGCCTGCCTTCGCGTGTCCTGGAAGCCTCTGATTGGCTGGCCTGGTTTGGATGCTGTGTCCTTCCCTGAACCAATCACGTGTCCATGGAGACGCATGCAGGACTCTCATCGGCCAAGCCCCAAGCCACGTGCTTTCCCTGGAGCCTCTGCGCTGAGAGCCCCGAGTGGCAGGGGTGGCAGCTTGGTGATCAGTTTGCGCCCAGGCGGGAGTGGATACCGCCACAGTGGGGCGGACTTTACGTGTAGTTTGCATCCGTGATGGGCTGTAATTTCTGAAGAGGAGCTGACATTCTAAGTGAGTGTGCCCCTCCTGTCTTGGGGCTCTGGGTGAGAGCAGATCTCCTTTGGCAACCAGTCCTGCGGCTCTCCTTTTCCCAAAGTCTTCCGCCGCCCAAGTCATCTGTGTCAAAAAGGCCTGGAAGTACAAGGCACACTGGTTTGCAGGCTTTAACTGCCTACACGGAGGTTGACTTGTGTTTCTGCTTTCTTGAACCTGCAGGTTGGACCTCAGTTATTTTCACTTTGTTTTTTTGTAATTGAAGTATACTTGATTTACAATGTGGTGTTAATTTCTGCTGTACAGCAGAGTGATTCAGGTATACATACATTTAAAAAAATATTCTTTCCATTATGGTTTATCTCAGGATAATGAACACAGAACTTCAGTTATTTTTTGCTTCCTGGCTCAGCTTCCCCTTTCTGGAACTAGAGGGAAGCAGCTTTGTTTCTGTTACGGTTGCTAAGCTGCTGGAATGTCACCAGGAGATGCTGTGGACCATTTTTGCCCCCCTCCTGACAAGACTCCCCCTAAGACCGAAGGCACCTCAGACAAAAGCAGAGGCAAGAGATGGAGAGAATCGAATCTGCTGCCTGACACCATGTATACACCTGGATCAAGCTGTGCCTGGATCACGCTGAATGACCTACCCGGGACTTTTCATTCACGTGAGTCACAATACAAACTCAAAGATCCTGAAAATATCCTCTTTTCCTTACATCTCTCCTTCTTAGTACAATCACAGAATGTGGTGTTGGATGAGATCTTCAATATTTGTTCAGCAGATGCTGACTAAACTGGGTAGCTCTGGGTGAGGCCCTGTGCTGGACTCTGGGATCCAGTAATGAGTTGGACATGGGTCCTGCTCACAGGGAACCCCCAGTCTAGTTAGCACAAGTATTCTACTGCCTGATTCTACCCTAATACTAAATCCTCAATTTTTAAAATATTGGACTTAGAACTGGTGCGTTTCCACTAAGATTGCTATAGTCTGCTTTCACATTGACTTCACTCTTCGTCCTGTTGCCCCTACCCTGGAGAGCCCTTCATAGCCCCACCTGCAGCCTGAGGAGAGGAGAGAGGAAAGTAAAACAGAGGGGCCACTAGCTGGGCGGGGTCCCTCTATCAGGGAAACCCCAGCCCCTTATTAACCATAGACCAGCTCTCCTCTAGTAAACCTGGGTGATGAGCATAGCAGTAGGACATGTGACCGAACTGTCACAAGTTCACAAGATCGGCCGTGTAGACGGTGGAATGGGTCACAGTTCTCTCTGTCCAGGGACAATGCAAATGTCACACAATTTTAATCACGAGTGTTGACATGTAAGTCAAAGCTGGAGAGGTGTGAAATTAATGATACGGAATTAAAGTGAAGTAAGAGCGTGAACCAGCCCTGGCACCCACCCTTCTACTTTCTGTCTGTATGAATGTGACTCTTCTAGGTGCCTCATGTAAGTGGAATCTTGTAGTATTTGTCTTTTTGTGATTAGATGATTTCACTAGCATAATATCTTCAATGTTCACCCATATTATAGCAGGTGTCAGAATTTCCTTACTTTTTAAGGCTGAGGAATATTCCATCATATGTATGGACCATATTTCACTTATCTGTTCTTCCACTGAAGGACACTTGGGTTGCTTCCACTTTTTAGCTATTGTGAATAATGCTGCTTTGAACACAGGTGTACAAATATCTCTTCGAGGCCCTGCTATCAATTCTTTTGGGTATATACCCAGAAGTGGGATTGCTAGATCGTATGGTTGTTCTAGTTTTAATTTTTTGAGGAACTGTCATATTGTTTTCCACAGTGGCTGCACTATTTTACATTCCCTCCAAAAGTGCACAAGATGGGCTTCCCTGGTGGCGCAGTGGTTGAGAGTCCGCCTGCCGATGCAGGGGACACGGGTTCGTGCCCCGGTCCGGGAAGATCCCACATGCCGCGGAGCGGCTGGGCCCGTGAGCCATGGCCGCTGAGCCTGCGCGTCCGGAGCCTGTGCTCCGCAACGGGAGAGGCCACAACAGTGAGAGGCCCGCGTACCACAAAAA